>CM068318.1:4517500-4690000 GCA_034766995.1 Acanthacorydalis orientalis
ATTCAAAACACGTAAACGAACAATGACAGCGGTTCTTGTGCTCTCGTCGCTTTACAGTTCTACCGTTTCGGTAACGTCGAAAACTTTCGTCGACAATTTTTTTTGCGCTGCATTCTGTTCCATGTTAAATATTTGCAACTGTTGTATGAAAGAATAAAAACGGAAAAAAATGTTTGAAATATCACACAACTACGACAAATGACAGCGTAGTAAGACAATGTAATTTGTTTAGATACACGAATAAAGCTGTCTTGCTTTTTGTTTCTTCGGATGGAAAAATTGTCATAAGTTGAAAATCACAACGAAAACAAATTGCTTTCGTATGGTTCTCATTCTGTATGAGTTATTGATCGGAGTTAATTAAGAAATTAATTATTTATTTAGTGGATAAAAGCGGTTATAACCAAACTGTTAGCATGCCGGTTTTCTGATTAAAATGTCGCCAGTCTCGGATTTGTGGTTTATGGAATTTTTCAATAATTCATCAAGGTTTTTCTTGGTAGAAAAGAAGTTTAAAGGAACGTTAATGAAACATGTTGGCGTATGAGGTTGTTAAAACGAATATTTTCATACCTTTATGTTCCACTTTTCTTAGAAATTGTGAATTCTGTGTGTTTCAATTTTTAAGATTATATTCAGGAAAATATTTTATGTAAAGTCTAACTTATTTATTATCCTGATGTACAGCTTTTCTTAAAAACATTTGCATTACTCGCGATATTAGTACATTTTTATCAGTACATAAATTACTTAAACAAAGACATGAATTAACCATTTTTTTTATTAAAGCAGGAATTATATAGATTAGTATGTTGTATATTAATTGAAGGGTTTTTATCGTAATAATTAATTTCGGATAAAAACGAATATATATTTTAAAATTTTGTAATTATAAAAAATGATTTAAAGCTTTAATACGAATTTAATTCTCTTCTGCATGTTGCTGAGATTATCTTAAAAAAGTATCTGCATTGAAAATGAGAAACAGGAACTATAAAACGGATTTCTTGAAACAAATAATCTTCACTTTCCGATTTTTATTTGTTAAGTTTTTTAATAGAAATTGTATGATTTTATATGTCTTTAATAATAGATATATCAAAAAAGTTTTTACGGTTTTACTTAAACAGGACGATATAGATTAATTTTTAAAAACCAAATAATTGTGTTTAATCTGGCATTTATGAATAATCAGCTAGTATAACAATTACTTATCAAGAAGAACTCCATCAACCGGCTAATAATTTTGTCAAATATGTTCTTTATTTCATTTCTTGTTTTGAAAATTAACATTTGAGGTTTTGATTTAATTCAGAGAGAGTGGACATAAAAAAATATTAATGAATTAATAGTTTGTTGCACAAGTACAGTATTAATTACAAAACTATCAGTTGTTTAATAATCACCATGTATGGTTTTATATGTGGTAGAGGGTTAATAATATACAATTCTAATCAAAACAAAATTTGAACAACTGACTGTTAGTTTTTTTTCAAACAAGCTTTACATGTAGATAGAAACACTGTTTAAATTATAATTGTATATTTTTATAATTCCGATCCAGTCCATTCGTTGCATTTGTGGTTTCAGTCTTTTAAGAATTTATGATTTCTACTACTAGTTTCGATATTTGTGCTACATTCAAGTTAAATTTAGATAAATATTATATAAATCTATCTGAATATGGTATACGTGTTGAGACTAGCGGTGGAAGACAAAAACTCAACTATTTATTTTTAAAGAAAACGAAGAATGACCGGGATTGGATATTTTAATATACAAAAATCTAAATATTTTAAACATTGCTGACACTTTTCATTCTTAGTTGCATCAAAATAACTAATAAATGAATTTTAGTTCATAAACATGTTAATTTTTCAAATCAGTCAAACAGATTAAACGAGGAGACGAATAAAAAATAATTTGTTATATGTATATATATATATATATATATGAATGTGTGTGTGTATATATGTATGTGTACTTTAAATTATTTTTTTCCATCAGAAATCATTTGCGTGGTCCTTTCGTTTCAATTATGTGCAGCCAATTAAATTTTATAAACTCACGAGGTTTTTTCAACATGTTTGAAAACGAATTACGCGAAAACAAATATTAAATTTAATGAAAAGTGGGTAGTGAAATTAAGATGATGAAATAAATTTGAACGGTGACCGAAATTTAATTTTTTAACTGATACTCTGACGATCTCTCACTCCATTGACTTTTATTTCGAAAAAAAAATATTTTCATGTATCTGCGTTTCCTTTCATTATGTTTTATGTAGACTGTAGTATAAATGTTACTATATTTTAAACTAAATATATATATATATGTATGATATAGAATTGTAATTAATTTTTTCATAGAGATATGAAATTTTATATTAAAAATTTGTGTCAACGAAATTAAGTGTTTAATATACAGTTTAATGCCACGGTTTAAGTAAGATAACGTTTTTATACAAAAAAATATATATCTGAATTTATAATCATTTATTTTTTGTTTTCAAAAACATATTGTAATTTAATGTCAAAATCTAATGAATTGCTTTCATTCTTTGATAAAATTTTAGTATTCTGTTATGTTGTGTTCATCTACTTAAATTTTGTTAATTTTTTTCTATTTTCTCTTATAAAAATAAATTCATGTATTTTCTGTATACTACTTTAAGGATGATTACTTGAAATTAGTAAATTTATGTGTTTTATTTAAATGGATTAGAATGTTATACACAAATATATATATATATATATATATATATATATATATATATATATATATATTTATTATAATTATTTGGAATAAAACTCCACAACTGTACAATGTGAATTAATAATTTACTTAAAAGCAAGTACTAGAACTGATCTTTCTCAAATTAAGAACTATCTTGTTACAAGTAACTTAATACGAACTATGGAACGACTGTTCGTTACGTTGGTTATTTCCTCATAATTTGATAGAAAAAATAGAATAATATTACGGACGGAGATAATAAAAATGTCTGTATTAATTATTGAATTCTCAAGTATATAATACACACAGCTACTGGCTCGATACATACATACGCCGAAGAAAACAGACCGTATACAATTACACTACTCACATTCGTACAAGAGAGCGACTGCCGTAACGATGCAACAATTGTATTAAACCCCTCATTAAATATTTAACGATCTCTGTGTGTCTTGTACGTATGTGATAGGAAAATCGATAATCTGCGTCTTGTATATGATTTAATGAACTCGCCGTCCTTATCGGCGGATTCGTACGGATTTTGGAATGTTTCTGTACAAAGATATTCATTTTTCTGTATGTGTAAGTTATTTATATTTCATGTTAATCGGTTCTTATACAGTTGGACTTTTTTTTTGTAACCGATTGATGTCAAGAAAATAATGAAAAATATATAAAGTCTATGTGGAAGTTGCATGTCGAGGCCCCTCTATCCTGTATCGATTTTAATATATGTTGTGATTATTTTTGTTGTACATCTTTTCATTTTGTTTTGTCAGATTTTCGTTCTTGATAAATATTTCGGCCATATTGGTTTCAAGTTGAAAGTTAAATCATTAAATCCTAGAGTAAATGAAACATTATTAAAATTTTAAATCATCTATTCTCTCATAAGAGTAATCATTGTAACATGTCTGCTTATAATACGGATTTAATAAGAAACGAATCTTAAATTTTGACTGATCTCCGTCTTCTCTTCATTCTTAAAGAGTTTAATTCAAGAAAGCAGCCAGTCCAGTAGTTTTGACATGCAGGAATGTAGTTATTCTGTACACGAGCGCTACTGTTTGATTGAAAGATTGAACGTTTACAAAACCAAATTATTAATTGTTGATTGATTCGTGCTGTAGAGGGTAGTTTGATATCTAATATTTACTTCGTTTGGTAAAACGATCTAAGCAAGTGAATTTAATGGAAAAATATTTACAAAATAAATACAAGACTTATTTGATACTATTGGGTGAAAGAATATTTTCGTTTTGGTTTTTGTCCAGGAATAAAGGTTTGTTTTTTAATAAAAACGGAAGTTGTCAGTCAGACATATATTTATTTTCTTTGTTATTGGATTTATTAGTCATATACATACATACATATACATATATATATATATATATATATATTTATATATATATATATATATCAATCAATATATATGTGTATATGTATATATGTATATGTATATGTATATGTATATGTATATGTATATATATATATATATATATATATATATATATATATATATGTATGTATATATATATATTATACAATCCATAAGAAGATAAAAGTATGTATAACTGATTGAAGAAAAGTGAGATTATAAGGTTTTCATTTTTAAATTGTAATTTTGAATATAAACAAATAATAGTGTTTTATATATATATATATATATATATATATATATATATATATAGAGAGAGAGAGAGAGAGAGAGAGGGGGGGGGATAAAGAGGCCTATATTCAGTCTATTTCCCAAAATGGTCTTCATATTTGTTAAAGCATTAACGTGACGGTAGATTTCTGTCCTGATGGTACAAAGATGTTTCCTGTAGATCGAATGACATCTATTGGATTGAGAACTGGGTTGATAACAAGCTATTGATCTTTGTGTTACGAGGAGTCTAATCTACTAAAATACAACTACATGTCCCAAAAAACAACACTATAACCTTTTCCGGGCTTAGGATTTTTTTTACATTTTTTGTAGTATGGGATGTTGAGATGCTTTCAGGTTATTGATCCTGTCTACGTTTTCAAACGTATTAACACAGAGACAAGATATTGCCTGTCGAATATATCTTTTTACTATTAGAGTTATGTGTCATTGATGTACTGGAATAATGAATATGTGGTGATAAATGAATAAATGGTGAACAATGGCAAATAAATGAAATAAATGGTGATTAATTTGAAAAATGGACTACATGTGTGTTTATATCAAACCAATGTCTAATTTATAGTTATTTATTTGTAATGTTTTTTTTTGAAAAAAATAGGGAATCTTATTTTTTGACTCATATATATATTCATATATATATGTATACATATATATATATATATATATATATATATATATATATATATATATATATGTATATATATTCATATATATACATATATATATATATATTCATATATATGCATATATATATATATGTATACATATATATATATATATATATATATATATATATATATATATATCTATTAAAAGCTGAAACATATATTAAAAAAATAATTTTCATACAATTTATTTGTGAGTGTTCGTTAAACATAAAGTAATTGTACAATTGGATTTTATCCAATTTGCTTACATTAAACGATAAACTTTTAATGGCAACTATTGTAGTGACGATAATTATAGCATAATGTGTATTTCAATAACAGTCGTTTTAAATATTTTATGAGACGACGGTAGTCGGTGCAGGTGTGTGCGAGTATTCGACGACGGTTTCGTTCTACGTGGAACGTCGCCGTTCCATTCGACGCGGATTGTTCGACAGATTCCTTAAAATTACGAGCATTGATTTTACGAAATCAAATTATACAGTCTTAATTAAATTTTGATAGATGTCTAAACCGCAGAGTTGGAAACTTCTGTTTGTTTCGGCGAATGTATTTTGTAAACAGATTTCCGTTTTATAAACAATTTACACAAGTTTTCCATAGTCGAGAAATTCGCGCAAGTATTTTGCATCAGCATCAAAAATTCGATTTCGGTCCGCTTGCGTCGCGTCGCCTCGTAATAATTCCCGCAAAGTCGATATGAATTTAAATTTTCAATCGACGAAAATTATGTATTTAAATATACATAGTTTTCGTTATATTTTAATTTTGTCTTGTGTATATATATATATATATACATTTTTCTTCAATTTAATCAAATATAATAATAAAAAAAATATTATCCAGTAGGACAAGTCAAATAAACGCGTGTTATCGATAAATAAATTAATATCTGATTGTAAATAATCGAATATAATTATAATTAGTTTCATACACCAGACTCAATACGGATCGTTTCAGTATCGGAACGTTGACAATATAAACGAGTTTGATTAATGGCTATAAAAGAAACATTTCCAATATTGAATTGCGTACCAAAAAAAAAAAAAAAAAAAAAAAACACTCAGACAACAACTAATGTTATTTTGGCGAATGCTTTCAAACTTATTTATTGCCCATAAAAGGGGATTTGTTGGCATTTCGACGGGCTCAAACTCGACGGAAGTATTCACTCCGACAATCAGCGAGTATCTTGGAAACTAAACCGAAACACTTGCACTAAAAATGTGCCGGTAAGAGTAGAAGAAACAGAATTAATTTCACGCAATTTCCTAACGATCCTTTGACACAAACACAGCTTTTGTCTAACTATGCGTCACAGTAACTAAAGCTATGTAAAGTAGGGACATGCCTCAATAAAATATGTAAATGTGAGTACACAAACCACTCGCACATACACTTTCACCTATACAAATATACATATCTACATATATATGGATATATTTATAAGATGAAAGGGGAAAGAAGACTGAATGTGAATTTATTATTAATATTTTTATTTTATATACAAACACTGTTTTCTTAACAAAAAACCCTTCAATGTAATAATCAAAATGTTATAAATGCCAACAGATAAAAATATTTGACTTTTTCTCTTTGGAATAGTTGTTTTTCAAATATCCTTATTTCTATCCTATATATGAAACGAGTTATTTGAATATTCATATAAATTTAATTAAAAAAATAACGCGTGTGAAATTTTCAATTAATTTTCAGTTTGTGACTAAGCATTATATTTGCACTGATAATGAAATCAGCTTAAGTTTTATTTAAATAGTTTTTGTTAATTACTAACTCCATTTATTTAAAACAGAAAATAGTTGGCAGTAATTACTTGTAATTGTTTGTTTATAACTCGTGTCGATATTTTGAAAGAAGAGATTTAGTATTAGGTTCCTTAGAAATTTATTGATGAGATTATAAACTGTATTAAATGTTTAACTGGCGTCTATTGATTTATTCATTTTTGGATTTTAGTCCATTTTCAGTTTCAGTTTTCAATTACATTTTCATAAATATATAAGATTATTATTTTATGAATCGAGTTTGCATTCTCTTCACAATCTTGTCTATTTTGTAAACTGGAGAGTTTTAGTATATTGTGGATTCTTATTTCTTTTATATAAAATAGTACAATATTCGGTTAGAATATATGAATATTCGGTTGGTACGTTTAGGACAGTTCTATCTACTTTATATATAACTGACCGAATGAAGCTGAGATAAAATATAAATTTATTCTTCAGTGATAAATTTGACTTATTATTCACGAGTGGATAACAGCGTGCAAAGTTACCTCTAAGCTTTATCGAGCACGTTAGTGGCGAGACTTAAAAGGTCACTCGCTTTTGTCGAACATCACGTCGAGGTACATGGCCTCATCGAATATTTGGTGTAGCTAATGAGCGTGCAGATATACACTTTTTGTAATCGAATTTTAACTTTATTTCACCGAACACAAACGAACTTTTCAGAGAAAATACTAAAGAATACATAATTTGAAAATGATTGTTTCGAAAGTCAAACATTGATTATTGTTAGCTTATAAAGTTGATCCAGTTATATGTTAAGTGTTTTTTAATTCTAGCTGAAAGAATAAAAAATAATAAAAAGTTATATATATTTATATATATATATATATATATATATATTTATATATATATATATATATATATATATATATATATATATATATGTATGTATGTATGTATATGTCTGTGTGTTGTAAAGTAAAACTACCCCACATAAATTCATCATTATTTTATATCAAGTCAAATATAATGACTGCGTTCGTTTATCTTCATATTTGTTTTTCGTCGTGTGTTATTTTGTATTCCATTGTTTTTGACAACATGATATTCATGTCCGCAACGGGATTCGAGACCGAGATACTATAACATAAACTTGGGATGTCGCTGAACTTGCGTGGCGCTCGACTGCGACTTCAACACTCACAACTTTCAATACACACCCTCTTGTGTAGTTACAACACACTAATTGTGTTAAGGAGTCAGGTTTCACAGAGATGCGTGAGGATGTGTGTTATGGTTATTTCTATTTATATTTTACCCGCTCTCCGAATAAATAAAATATATTCATTTGAACAAGAAACTGGACGCCATTGATTTACTGTATTCGATTTTTCAGATTTAATATCTATAATTAATTTATAAACAGATTTGATTAATTATAGATTATGTTTTACTATTAAATGTTGATGATTAATGAAAATATATTTGGTAGACTCAATAGGAAAGTATGTATGGAAAAAATTATAGAGAATTCTTCATTATCCTTGTACAAACAGTCGAAGTTTTCTTAACACACTTGAGTTAGATGTGATGTTAGCACAGTTATTAGCCCAGAAGATATACAAGCCGGTATTCAATTTCATTTTAAGTCTGACAAACTGATTGTCGCTACAATGTTGAATGTTCTTTTTTACAAATAACAGAAATCAGGTATTTATTTCACTGTCTCTGCTAGTTCCTTAAGATCGTTTCATAATTCAAATTTGAAACATTGAGTTCTCTTTATCTTAAGTATTTTTTTTTCATACATTCATTCGAGTTTCATTCGTTGAAAATTATAAAATTACAATTAACAGTTAAACGGATTATAAAATAACTTATAAGCATTGATTGTGAATACATAATTGGGCGATTTCATTTGGATTATTTTATGATTATAGCAGATTGATTAAAGGGGTTGTGATAAATTTTACAATTAAGAAATTTAATGTAGCAAAAAGTTATTATTTAAGATGTAAGGTTGGAAACGTGGCTAAATTCATTTTCACAAACAAATTACTATCTGGTAAACTAATAAATTTCCTTCACGTTTCTTTTCTCGGTTTTGATATATCAATAAGGATGTAAATGAAAATCATATTAGATTTAGAGATTATAAATTCTTCGAAAATCTGAATTGATTATGAAAATATCAGAAAGTGAGATAGTTTTAAAGCAATAATATGCTTGTTATCTTCATAGTTTGGAAGTTCCACATACAAATACGTGTTTGCTTGATTTAGATTAAAGTTCAGGATATAGTTTTACCATCAAGTATTATATAATCTTTTTACTTTTATTGCAAACATGTTGTGATCTTTATATTTATCTTATAATCTATACTATGTATGTATGTATTTATGAGCGTAATATCGATACATAAATAGGATTATTTTGCTAATTACGAATTCTTCTTAAGTAGTTATTTTGATTAGATATGAATATCTTATTTTAAATAATAAAAAAAATTAATAGTAAATATTTCATAGGAAAGATTATCTAATACTTTCCGCGATGGAAATGAAAAATTCTGTAGAAATTTATACCTTAAATTAAAAAAAGTTCCGTTCTGAAATTAAACACATTTTCGAACGTCGCTGTACACGTTCATTTATTTAGGTGTACATATGTATAGGAGAATGTATTCAATGTGAATTTGTGTTTAGGCGATAACTGATTCCTGTGTTTGTTGCACATCAATGTGATGAAATTAATTTATCACAATGGGGTTATCTTTTGTAGTTAGATAATAATGGCGTAGTTGAATTTAACAATGCCACCCTGTACTGATAGAAACGTATGAACAAATATATTCTTGTGTTATATAAATTGAGGCAAACACACACTCATGTATATATATATATATATATATATATATTTATATATATATATATATATATGTATGTGTGTGTGTGTGTATAGACAAGAATGGTAAATTCTCGACACGCGCTGTCTTACAGATGTGTTTCACTTTATGTGTTGTACAAAACAAGGCGTCTAATCAAACTGGAGCGACGTCACGTTATTGCCAACGTACGTATGGAAATTCATAATAAGACACATGAATTCATTATGTTTATACGTGTCAAATTTCACTTCATTTGCAAGTAACGTGCTAGAGCTTTCATCGGTGGTCACGTGTTCGACGTGAATATGTCGTTTTTTTCTTGTCCAATTCTGTTCGGTTTTGCTGTTCATGCTCTCTATCCATTAAATGAATATTAAACCCATAACGCAAATAGATAAATAAATAAATATATATATAGAGAGAGAGAGAGAAAGAGAGAGAGACTGGGCGATTTTCTTTAAGTGCAGCTATTAAATGGCCAAGTTGTTCAATGCAGACATCTTAGTTGATGGATTTGGCTCCAGTATTTCTCAATAGATCTTTCTATTTACACCACACTAAATATTTGATGAACTCTTCTAAATATGTGGTCTCAATTCGAACTAGGACTTGAGACGTTTATCTATTCTTTGTTTATCCATTGTCTGAAGTTCATCTATCGGCAGTCTGCGGTCCTAAACGTTGTAATAAACTATCACTTTCTCATATAGCGTTACTATTTAGTTTATGAACGGTTTAGTTTTGACGAAAGAGGCAAAAGTTGAATTCTTTGTAGAAAATTACCTCCTATTACACTTACTTTCTATATATGAGAACCCTCATAATATTGTGTAAATAGTAGTGGACTGCCGAGTTTGTGAATACAGGTTTGTATTTCGAAAACGAATTTTCACTTTTCACACGCAACAATGTTTTTTTTTCTGATCAGAATATTCAGCATTTGATTATTGATCATTTAGATTCGAAAATATTTATGGTATGAAGTTCGAAATTCGTTTATGAAAAGGAAATTAGTCATAGAGGCAAAAATGATGACTGTGACCAGTTTCTCTGTAAATTATTCGAGCAATTTTTTGGGGATTTAGCCGACTGAAACGTTAATTAGGTTTTATTTAATCGTAAATCACTAGTGGGGAGTAATATTTATTAGACAATGATTTTAATAAAATTAAAAAATATTTCAGTCGAATCGAGCAACAATTTTTTAAATATACTCTATTTAGAAAAAAAGCATATTTTATGTTATAAAATATTATATTAGAAATAATATATATATATATATATATATACAAATAATAAATATTTGTTTTTTAAAATTGTTCTAACAGCTAACAACATACGTGAATGTCGATCCTTTTAATTATAATAGATTTAATAAACACCTTTCATCTAGATACACACTGATTTTTTGACTAATAATAGGTTACAAGATAAATTTAAAAATCACGAGATATAATATCGTTACTATTTATTTTCTTAATTTCGTATCTCTGAAAAAAGTACTAGCACGAAATTAATTATTTGACATGTAAACGTTTTATTTCATTGCAACTAAAAAAAAAATGAAAAACCAACTAATAACGATCTGAGTGATTATCTTGTCATAGATTGTTATGTGCTTCTTGTATACATTTTTTTCCAGTTATTAATTTACTTGTAACGTGTCGTCACCGTTTTACAATTCCATCAAACTATGCGAAGTTTCAATTACGCTCGTTCGTGATACTTGCGCCGAAATGAATTGCTGTAATCGTCTGTGAGTGTTTCAAAAACGATTATAGTAATTTATCATAATACAGGTATAGCAGATGGACACAATTTGAATCTCGTATGGTCGGTCTGTTATTAAACGATGACGGACTTTTGATCTATGAACCGAATGTCTACATGAATTTATATTCACATTTCACATATTCTCGAAACAACACATACATATATTATATATATATATATATATATATATATATATATATATATATAATGAGAGATGAAATTATTTGCACGGTATAATATTTTAAAAGTTGTTCCCTCCTTGTAAATTAAAAAAAGTATTTGATTTTCTGTCTGCAGAAGATATTTAGAACAGACAATCAGTGTAACAATAAATCAAACTATTTGTTCCTATTTTGACATTGTGTTTATTTGCTGTTATTTTTTATAACTGATTCAAGTTTTCGACAAATAATCATTAATAATTTTGTGGTAATACATTGTAGAATGTTTTTTATGCATATATATCAGGTTGTAAAATAAAGCTATATTTATACAATTACTTAAATAATTAATAGGATTCAAGTCAGGGCTTTGATGTAAGCATTTCAAGAGTTGTCTTTCATTTCAGTGAAAATAGTTTTCAGTAATATTGAATTATTTTTGGTCGGTGTCCTGTTAGAACGTAAACAATTTTAAGCACATATTTTTTGTTAGAGGAGACTGACTGTCCTGTATTTTATATTCATGTAAAATAAGTGCTTCATTTAATCTTTAATTAGGCTGATAATATTATTTCCACTTAAAAGCTTTTATATTAGTGAGTTCTTTCCTTAATTCATTTTTATCAGGATTACATTAGATTTTTGCACTTTTATTAAATGGCTCCGTATAGTATATGTGTGTATGTTGTTGACAGTCTTCATGATATTTGAAATAATTCAAATGTATGTTTGACTTGCTGAGTAATACTTCCTCAAAATGATTCAGAAGTTATAATTTTTCGAATACCCTCTTAAATTATTTATTTGCATATTCTGTTTAATACTTTGTTTAATGAATTTATCTATTATTAAACATTTCTATATTAAATTATTAAAAAAAATATATTGAACATTATTACTAACGTCCATGTTAAACATTTATGTTTAAAAGATATTTTTTTAGTAAAATCAAAACACTTTGATTGAGAAAAAAGAAAAATTTAAGCTGATTCTCATAAAATAGCCTGAAAGAGTAAGCACCGCTTTCTAAAAGTGAACAGCGTTAGTAGATTTGCTTGTGAAATATTGAAAAAATATATAAAAGAACCGAAAAAACGAATTTAACCTGAATATTAACCCAGGTGAGAATTGTATCATATTTCTAAATCCTGATTATTTTCGAATAAACAGTCATATAATTATTAGATATGGGTATTATTACTTTAATTTTATTTTCGATTAGTTCTAAATATAAAAACGGAAACATTTAAACGGAAACACTAAACGTTTATAAAACAGATAAGGAATATCAAGTTTAAGATAAGAATTCAATTAAAAAACTTATATATTTCAGTTACAAAAGTTCAAATTTTATATAAAAGTATTGGTACTCTTTTTTTTGTAACATCGAGTAAGTATATTTTCGAAAAACATTAATAAGGTACGAATAAAAAATCGAATATATTTTAAACGAATGTAATCAATTAGATTCTGTATACTTATAAGTTTGTGAAGATATTGACAGTAAAATTCTCGACTTTGGATAACATTTCTATCAAATTTTACCGACATCTCAATCAACAAGTATACGAATATCACAAAAAAGGAAAGCGTTTGAAGTTCGTTTTCTGAACGAACTCTGTAAAGTTTGAATACCACTTCTGAAATTCCTGAAACTTCATCATGAACGTCACGTCTATCTAAAGTCGTAGCTTATTCCTATCGATTCCACTGATATGCACATTTCTGAACTTTAGTCTACAGAAGATTTATGCACTTCTTTCTCTCAGTGCATTTGTTTCATTTTAATATTTTAGATACGTGTACCTATTCAAAAATACATTCCTAGTATCCTAGTATTCATAAATAAACTTTCTCTCTCCATCTCTATTTATATATACGTATATGTACATGTATTGTTGACAAAGATATAAAAAGGACCGTAAAGAGAAAAAAAATACAAATTTGCCAATATCATGTCACAAACGTTTTTATTGCGTATAGGTACACGGTATTTGTGTGGAGTATTTGCATATATTGATTTTGTGTAGATTTTCAATCACATCCTACGTTTATCTACATCTATATCGGGTAGAGAAAAAAAATGTATATAAATACAAAAACGATACGGAATGTGTCCATTTATTGAATTCCGAACACTGGGATCGGTACGATGACGGAAATACATTTTTTTATTATAAGATAAACATATTTGTTTAATTTGAAATGTGGTTCGGATCTCCTTTTTTCGTATGTGATTATTTCAATCCATTTGTTACGTGACTGAAAATCTCAAATCTTCTGTTGACATATGTAAATAGAATTATTTACAATATGGTATGTGTACATATATATATATATATATATATAT
Source organism: Acanthacorydalis orientalis (assembly GCA_034766995.1). Taxonomy (NCBI): domain Eukaryota; kingdom Metazoa; phylum Arthropoda; class Insecta; order Megaloptera; family Corydalidae; genus Acanthacorydalis; species Acanthacorydalis orientalis. The sequence continues at coordinate 4,531,502 of CM068318.1, forward strand.
ATATATATATATATATATATATATATATATATATATATATATATATATATATATATATATATATATAAATGTATGTAAATTTGTACATATATAGATATATAAACAAATATGGTATAAGTGAACTTACTGAAAAATATTTGAATAAACAACATCCAGGCGGAAATTTAAATGCTTGTTTCGGTTTTCAGGTAAAAAATCTGACTATTTCAATTTTTAACTCAGCTATTTTCATTTCATTTTTTTGCCAATTGTGCAAATTTTGGAATGATTTGTTATTTGTTTTGTATGTTTTTTTTTAAAAAAAATAAGCATTAATAAATTTCACTTCGTTTGTGTAATAATTTTCTAATATACTTCAGTCTGTATTGTCAACTCTTTTAATACAGGAACTTTGTTTCAAATATATTTAGAAGTAGACAATTTTTTCGTGTGAAATGGATTCAAATATGTTCAATTTTTGTAAACAATATATTTTATATAATATGTCATAGCTTAGTCATCCTTAAATTAAGTAATGTCTCGTGATGTTAATATAAAACGGTTGAAATCTTGCATTATAGACAATGTATGTCGAGAGATGAGTTATAATGAGTTATGCTCATAATTTCAATTATTTTCAAATGAAAAATGATATGTTTTAAATCTGAAAATAATTCCGAGAATATTGACGTTATATATATATTTGTAAGTTTATTATCATTTTTCAGAATATTGGTCGTTTATAGGCATTAATAAATGATTAATATTCTAATACAACGTATGGATTGTTTTGATGGTCTTTGTATTTTTAAATCATCTGTGTGTCTGTTGGTTGGTTATTTAGGGTTTAAGGGCGCGTCGACATTGAATGTCGGTCTTGAATATTAGTTCAGAGCATGTTCCATCTTCAGATAGATATTAGGAAGAAGAGAAGATATCACAATGCAATTCAGACACTGTAGATAAATTCACCGTCACAAATTAATTATTTTTCAACTCCTCGAAAAATTTTCCCATCCTTTTGATTATATCAAGTAGTTTTTTTTTACTAATAAAAATATCAATTTTACAATTCGTATAAAATATGCTATTACTATTTTCATACAATTGTATATTGAAGTCTAATAAACATGTATATGTGTATTATTTTTATCCTGTTATAAATTTTAATATAAATATCATAGGTGGCGTGATTGAATATATATATATATATATATATATATATAAATATATATATATATATGTTATATATATATATATATATATATATATATATATATATATATATATATACATACGCAAGCACGCAATATTCAATAATTAAACAACAAGCATGCTATGGAATGGAACAAAATAGAACATTCACTTTGTAGTATGCGGTGCATGTGATAGTTCTGTGTGTCAAAATGTGTTTTTATCTAATGTGATAGAAAGAAAATAGACAATTGTTCTAGTGTAATTCGCGACGAAATGTGTGATTAATCTTTTGATCAATTTGTTTTTCCCATTTGACATTTCGTATTAAGTTTATTATATATTATTGTCCGCGTCGCGAACATTTTACGTTTCATAGATTTACAACGTTTTGTGATCTAGAAGGCCGATTTGCACAGACATAATAAATAGAGTTATGCATTTTGATACTGATTCTAATATGTTTAACATTGAAACATTTGTTATAAAAATGTTTCAGTTTCCCTACTAGAGATTATATATATATATATATATATATATATATATATATATATATATATATATATATATACACGTACGCACGCAATATTCAATAATTAAACAACAAGCATGCTATGGAATGGAACAAAATAGAACATTCACTTTGTAGTATGCGGTGCTTGTGATAGTTCTGTGTGTCAAAATGTGTTTTTATCTAATGTGATAGAAAGAAAATAGACAATTGTTCTAGCGTAATTCGCGACGAAATGTGTGATTAATCATTTGATCAATTAGTTTTTCCCGTTCGACTTTTCGTATTAAGTTTATTATATATTATTGTCCGCGTGGTGAACATTTTACGTTTCATAGATTTACAACGTTTTGTGATCTAGAACGCTGATTTTTGCTCAGACATAATAAATAGAGGTATGCATTTTGATACTGATTTTAATATGTTTAACAATGAAACATTTGTTATAAAAATGTTTCAGTTTCCCTACTAGAGATTATATTTGTATATATATATATATATATATATATATATATATATATATATATATATATATATATGTATGTACTCTTATGTATTTATTTATTCTTAAATAAAATCAAAGTAAATTTATTAAATAAAGGTCAAAGTAATAAATTGTTTTAACGTTTTTCTTTCAATTTTATGCCCGTATTAAAATTGTATTAGCGTGAAAACTATGGTTTTGTATTAATTACAATTTGTATATATATATATATCTATATATATATATATATATATATATATATATATATATATATATGTATATATATATATATATATATATATATGCGTTCGAGTAAATGTAATTTTATTAGAAAACTGTTTATTAGAATCACTTTGTATACAACATCGAACCACGAACTTCGAAAACAGATTTGAACTTGTTTTATACAGTATCTGTGTACAATAACGATATTGAGATATTTCAATAGGAATTATTTGATTTATTGCCGATAATTCACTTGTGAATAGTTCTCGAGTGACACGTTTGGATTAAACTGTTCTAATTCGAATTTGGGAATAGTTGAAAACTTTTAGGTATTAGCATCGGATCTGAAATATATTGATCCAATCCTCATTTCAATGAGGTTGATAAGAATATGTATATATATAATAGAAGTAAAGTATGGTATAAAATGTTCAGAGTTTTGTCAGAAAGTGTATGGGAAAATAGTTACTGGTTCATATTTTTAATTTTGTTGCATAAAAGTGTAATATATGTTCTTAATGCGTGAAATGTACGGACATTGAATAATTGCACACGAATTGTACATCATGTATCCAATGTTGTTACAGCCATAGAATGTGTATAAATAAACATCCTTCGCCGCAAAAAGACAACATATTATCCATTTATTATCAGTGAGTTGTTCTCTAGTTAATTAAACGCTAGACTGAACAGAAACGAACTGAAATATTATACAAGAAAGGAACAAAAACAATCACAGATCCATATATACACGGAACTCACGTAGACGTTTTTCATACCGAGTATAAAAACTTAATGACAGCTGAGGGATTTCATCCCTAGACGAATAGCTAGTCGAGATTTAATTAGATCGTACAGGTAGTTCCGTTCTGTGCGATCCGGAGTGTGCACTGCACTGCGAAATGAAATAGAACCGGCGGGCTCCGTGTTCGTAGCCGAAGATCATATCGCCGGTCGACGGCGTTATGTGTTGTACGTGTGAGCTACGAGTCACCTTTATCACTTTAAGTAATACATTTGGATGCGCGGCGTGCCGTTTTTGAAACGCGAGACTAACCGCTGAAATTAATTTCGGCGAACGGGGGACGAGTATGTTCTTCTTTTCCTATGATGATAAACTCTCTCGGCGTACTCATCAGCAGGAATTTTCATGTGCACGGAGACGTGTAATGACGTTGACAAAAGTTACACTCGTATGGAAGTTGATGATGGTGAGGGAATTGTTTAAAATTGAACGACGATTCGGTCAGGTAATTCGTCGCCAATCGACCGTTTTACACTTTTAATCAGATAAATAGCAAATTATATGCAAATATATTATTCAGCAACATATTGCATGTTTTTTTTTGATGTAATTATCTCATTATTCGTAACATTTTGTTTATAATACTAAATTTGTATGGCAGAATAATTCCTTCTATGTATTAGCCGAAAAATTAAAAATACCAAAAACATTCAAAATGGCAGCCAAACATTTAACACGGTTTTATTTTTAACTCCCCGTTGTTCAAATTTGATATCTTAGTATTTTCGAGGTCACATGCTATGCATCTCATGTTATTTTTTTAAAATTCATAACTGTATGTCTAATATGTGATTTGACATTCAATGGTATTTTTGTTTTTGTCTTCATTTTGTAAATAAGTGTTTTTGAGTTTGAGTTTTAATACAATGAAGTAAAAAATAAATTAAAATAAATGGGGATACAAATTCACTGTTCCACAGAATTAATAAAAACAAATTTTTGAAAGGTATCATCAATAAAGTGTGGAAAAATAGCATTGGTATCTGCTTAACAGTGACAAAATTAGATGAAAACTAATCTATGCATAAATACACACAGTTTCATCTGAAGAAAATGTATGTTTCATGCCAAAAATTCCTTTGACAATTGATGACTTTGATATTCCTTTTATTTTGCGATTGTGGAAGTTTTCAATTAAAATTGCATTTTCCATTGCAATCATCAGACAATAAAATCAAATTAGGTATAAATTATTCCAGATAAATTTTGAGTCATGAGACTTTAAATACGATTTTAAATATTGTGATGTTCTATTAATGTAAATATTGAAATTCAGAATGAATCAAATAATATTTTCCAATAAATCCACAGTGTTCGTGAAGTACTTTGTATGTAAAGAAGATTTGTATTTTTTTATACTTTCAATACATGAAACAATACTAAGATAATATAATATTTTTTTGAATGAATCTAATAGGTTTACTACACGCATGTGATCTGTTGCTGTGTTAGTAAAATATTTATTTAATTGAATAAAAATTTATAATTCTACAAGATCAATGACATGGTGACGTATATGTCGGTCCGTGTTTTATAAAATTTATTGTTTTGGTTAGATTTTCTCCGTTCATTCGGTGCAGAGGTTGAAACATCAACACGTCATGTAAAATCATTTTCGTTCTGTATTGTATTTAAAATAAATGTTTATTAATATTGTCGTATAAAAGATATATACTTTTTGTTATTAATTCATAACCGGTTTACTTCCGTTGTCAACGATAATTCAGTTAATAAAAAATGACATCTCCATACAAATTAATTAGTTAATACGACAGACTGACCTCTGAACTATACGCACCTAATTTTGTGAACAATTAAAATATGATTTTAATGAACGTCTATCAAGCGTAATTAAATCTCGGCGTTCCATTATAAAATTCAATTACCATCACGTATGATTTATTTTCAGCTCTATTATCACGATTTTCTCATTTATAACAACAATTGTAATTACGGTATAATACGTACACGTCTTAAATAGTCTTTCCATTGATGTATTTCAGTGCGAAAATGTTAATTCAGCCACGAGGCATTGAAATAAATACGCCGAACGTAAATCGTACGACCTTGTCCGAATGCTGTTGTATAAATATATTTTTTTCCGTGACTATCGACTATGATTAATTGTAAATTGAGCCAGTCAGAAAAGTCTGAACCGTATCGTACGGATTCGTTTATGCAAAACGGCCGTTTATTTTCGGTTATATATTTTCATGTTCGTATAAATTGTCCAAATCCTTTGTTTAACAAAATCGAAATGATATCTCTATACGTAATTGAAGTCGTCAACCGTCAACTGCCATAGCATATCTATCCTTCACTCTTATATCCTTTGCAATTTCCTGCAATCTCCGCTTATCTACTTCTATCATTTCCAAGTCTCTTTCTGCGTTATCCCTCAAACATATTGTGGTCTTACGGACAAACTGAAAACCGTAAATTTCAATGACAGTTATTTTGTACTATTTTCATCAATTCTATACAGACGGACTTTTTGCATTTGTATTCGAGATTATTTTTATGTACAAAGGACCGGTCTTTTATTATTGTACGTATACATGTTTTTTTTTTCACGACTGTTCTCTATTTTATACCCTTTCTATTTTACATCTCTTAATGGTGTATTCGTTTTCTGACATCATTTGAAATTGATTACGGTTAGCAATAAAATTACTTATTTCCTATTTTAATTACTCAGCCTATAACAAACTCTAAGCTTGTCAAATATTTGTCAGAATATTTTTTTTTCATCTCTAACCTAGTTTTGGATAAATTTCAAATTTCAATTTATTTATATCCGATAAGATTTTCCAGAGAGTAACTATAATTATAAGCTGGTAAAATAGAATAAAAAATGGAATTTGTAGATGACTGTGGATATATGTAGTTAAGGAAAACAACAGAAAAAAAGTATTTTTAGTGAATCTATTGATGTGACAAGGTAGTGTAAATAGGTTAATTTTATTATACGTTCTAATGAAAGCTTGGTGCACTTATTTTTGACTTTTTTTTGAAATTAGATTTAAATATCTTTCATTGAATATTTTCCGAGTATCCTTATATAAATATACCTTAATATAATTAAAGGAACGCTCGAGCTATCTCTCCTTTTTCTATATTTATGCGAGACACAGGGTTTTTGTATTACTTATGACTAACGAAAACCAAATATAGGAAAAAAAAATCGATTCTGCATGTTAATAATTTAACTTCTCACCATTATTGTTGACTTTTGATTTAACTTTATAGTACTACTCTTGATATTAAACAAATTTATAATGAAAAGATGCAGAAATGCTAATTTTATCAAATCAAAATGTATTATTATAGGTTAATTCTACAGAACCAGGACAATTTATTTAATTTCTAGTTCAAGCATTTAGTTTTATAGATTTGATTATATTTTATTCATTTTAAGATTTGCAAATTTATAGATTCATTACGAAAGTTCATTTACATTTTATTAACATACTAATTTAGTTGATGTATGAAGGTATGTGTGTAATTAAAAAAAAAACATTTAACCATTTCATCAAGTATAAAAATATTTCATATGTACAAAAATATATAACAGCATAATCCACGTCAAATAAATTTCTCCGGAACAAAGGCCCGTCCGATAATTTATGAAAAATGTGTGAAAAATTACATGAAACCGATCTTCGGAATCGACGCACAGAACGTTGCAGGCCGACCGGTTACGTTTAACGATGTTTGCTGTCTGTTAAGGCCAAAGAACACATTCGGAAACCGTGTAGTCCGACATAGAGTACACCTTTCGTCGCTTGTTTACCGTACATATACACTCAATGGAGAGCGATTTAATTAAATCGTCGACATTCCATAACATAATTAAAAATGATTCGCAACGTTTACTACAAAGAAAATATAATTATGGTTTTTGTATTTTCTCGCCGGCTGTTTGTTTTCAGAAACGGAACTTGCATGAATTTTTTATTGCCCTTTTTCCCTCTTCGATATAACATTTTATTTGTTTCGTAAAAATATGTAGAGCGATCGCAGAAATAATTGTTTTCAATAATATTTTTCAAGTTTTTTTTTCCGTTTTTGATTTGAACCACAAAAAGGAATTTATATAAAAATTGAAATGTGATATTCTGAATGATTTCTATGATTTCCATATCACTGTGTTTAGAATTAAACGTAGATTATATGTTTTGTCATTTTGAATTCCGTTACAGTAAAATATTGGATTATATTTTACATGAAAATTAAGTTAAGCTTTAACTATATTCAAAAATTAAAAAAATACGTTGAAGCAATCACTTGAATAATTAAAATTATATTTATATAATGTAGTTGATGAACTGTGGCTAAATTTATTGTCACAAGTGGATTTTAAACTTACTGCTCAAACTAGAAAAATATTTATGATCAAAAATGTTCAATAATCAATTATTGAATATTTATGATCAGAAAAAAATGATTTGCGTGACGAGAAAGTAATTTGTCTATGAAAAGTGTATTAGAATAATCGTTGCTTTTTAAATATCCTGTAATTTTTGTAAATGTGTAGTAAATCAGTGTTTTTAGAAAAGCATCTTATTTAAATAACAATATGGATGTAAAAATAATGATACTAATTATTCTTTTATAATTGATTGTTTACTGTTAAGATATCATCCGTTTGAAATGGAATTGTTTATTATATCATTAAAACATTTTCTTACAACGTTAAATAAACTTTCATTTCGCCATAAAATTACTTCAAATGAACAAATATCTAATTAAAGAAAAGGTAATTCTTTCTGTTCCTTGAAACTCTGAAGATGATGGAATGACAATTGAAATTCACGTAAGGAACAATAAAATATTGTCGAACATTTTTGAATTGAAAAAAATGTGCTTTGTGTAATGAAAAGAAAGAATTAATTTGTGAAAAAAATCCAGAGTTTAGATATTTAGTGACAGAAAAGAAAGAAAAATAGTTAAATATAAAAAATTATATGATATGACTTCTTGTCATTTTAAAATAAAACGGTCGAGGAATAATGGCTTATTAAAATATTACTTCATTATAAAGTTCTCTCAGTTAGACATTGTGTTGCTTGAGTTGCTAATGGATTTGAAAACGTACAAGCTCGAAATGTGTGTCGATTAATAATTAAATTGTCCAGATTTTTTCCCCATAATAATTTTAGGTACAGTAATTACAGAGCGTACTTTCGTTAACCGTCGAATCAATTGTCGACATCGCGCGTCGCTCTAGAACCCGCACACAAAAACTAATCCGAAAAACAAACTGTTTCAGATCTTAGATAAAGTCTTCGCGCATTCAATAAGAAGTATCGCTTCATTAGGCTTATTATATAACGTGTTATATCGCACACATTACAGTAATGGTTTTCCATTAAGTTATTATCATTAATGTAAGTAATGTGTTAACAAGCGATGTCGGCATTAACCACCATAGATTATTCTGTATGGGACCTTTATGTTCAGAAGTGAGAAGTAGTAAACACTAATTAAACTAGTTTATTACGGCTCGAGGCTTCTCGACTATCCACCCATTTATATTTATTTTATTGCATGTTGTTATACAATTACGTAATACACTTGTGAATTCGTCATCGTTATCTGTTGTACAGCATTAGCGATGAGAAATGCGGGGAGGGTAGTTTATTGATTCATTTGTCATCTGAACTTCTATAACATTTATAGTTTCGGTCCATTGCGCTCCTAGACACTCATATCTAGCCTGCCAATTACTGAAATATTGTAATTGGCATATGTGTATTGGCTTCGTTGTAGCGCCCGGGAGCGGTTGACGCTGCTCTATATGTATAAATGTTCTCTTAGGGGAAACGTTTCTGGTATCGTTGAATCCATTTCATGGAATGTGTTTGATTCTCTATCGTGGAGATGAAGATTAATGAGTTATGTACGCTTAAGTTCAATGGAACGAATGTAAATACATAAACTGTGATTACGAAGTCGTTCCACGATGAAGATAATGGAAATCTCAATTCAAATGCTCTTTTTTCATACACATACGTTTCGTGATAGATCGAAGTAGAATAAACAGATTTCCACGATTAGTCTTTATGTAGAAAAATAAGAAAATCGTTAAATTATCACAAATTTAATAATTTTTTTATCTATATTTATTATTATTAGCTGCACAAATTAATTTGGTGCTTTTCTTTTATAGAAAATGAAAGTTTACAAAAAAATGAATACATTCCAATCTTAAAAGTATCTCCTACTATTTTATATAACTATTCTGCATCAGTCCGGTAACTGGCGACTGATGTCGATTTTGAGTCGATGAAGTCGTAATGCATTTTTGACTCCCTATCACTATTCTATCATTTTTCGATCGTTTTTATCGTTTCATATGTCACAAAACCTTACACCAAAGCTGAAAAAATCATTCCCGTCACTTTCGTATCATTACTTTCACCTGTAATGCGAAAAGTATCCAATGTCTTATTTTCTACTCTTCGGACGTCATCGCGTTCATTACTGTTTTGTGAGGTTATACTATTTGGGCAAGATATATAGTGTTTTTAAATAATAATAAGGTTGGCACTTCAAAATCCTAAAATGTCGAGAAAATATTTTAGTTTCAAAGAGTTGTGATTGATTCAATTTAAAGGCACAGAATTAATTTTTACATCTAATTAATAACAATACAAGACCAGTTTGCATGAATATCATTTTTTCCATATGAATTCGAACTCATGTATATTGTTTGTTCTGAATTTATTAGTGTCGCTCGACTCTTGAAAAAACAACTAGTTAAGCGTGAATATGTTTGTTTTGTATTAAGGTTTGATATGTTCATTGTAGACGTTTTCTTTATAGTTTCAAATTGTAATTCGTACATGTATATATATATATATATATATATATATATATATATATATATATATATATATATATGAATGTATATATGTGCGTTTAATTACATATAAGTATGTAAACAATCTAAACATACTCGAATACATACATATATAATTGCTCTACTATGTCTAGTACAAATAGCAGTGTGACAGTAAGAGCAGTGTCTTCCGCACGTTAATAATATGTGTAAGTTTGGGGATGGGGGTGTTCAGCGTGGCTGTTATAATACAAGTTCTTCCTAATGTTGACGCGAAAGCGTACCATAGACTTAGAGTGGTAATATTGAAGTACAGATAGAAAAAACTGTACAGTTAAAAGTTCTTTTTTGGAAAGGCGTTTGAGTGCGAATTGAGAAATTAAAGAAAATATATCGAAATTATTAAAAGAATGTAACAAATTAAAACAAATCTAAATTAAAATTTATTTAATTATTATTTTTTGTTGTAATCCCATCTTCAGTAATATATATATATATGACAGTTTTTGTTTTTGTCTGATATTGTTACTTTTCTCAGTATTCTTGACGCTAATAATGTATATTTTTTTCTAATTACTGTTAATAATGTTAGAAGATCTGAGTATTGGTACGCATACGGAATGTATTTGAGTGTCTTGTATCGAAATTTGATTCAATTCGAGCTAGGATTACGTCTTGTGCACCAGTTGTAATCAGAGATTACAATTTTAAATTTAAACTTTAATTAAAATTTAAATTTAAAATCTCCGTACAATTACAGAGATTTTAATCGGTGGAAAAATTTTAAATTTAGATACATTTATAGATAATAGATTCAAAATTATAATAGATTTTATTATAATAATTATTATTAATTAAGAATCTTGTTTTGACTGAATCAATAGTTATTTAAAATTTGTATTATTTCGATTTTTTGATTTCATTCTAAAATGTTTTGTTATTGAATGTCTGTGTATTTTTTGTGTCTTTTTCTTCTTCGAATATTTATTATTTTTTTGATAATTTTATTCTTCAACGTGAGTTGATATTTTAGATATAAAAATATTTTTATTTACCAGTTTTGACATTTATATTTTAATAACAATTTAGTCTGTAGTTTTGATAAAAAAAAATATTGTTTATAATTTAATACAAAATTCGACAAGTATAAATTTCATTTAATTAGCATTTAATTGCGTTTAATATCTTAAAAAGATTTTCAATATTTTGTGATACTTTTCAAAATATTCGCGTGATTTGAAAATAATCTTCTGCATCACACAATAAAAATTAATCGCAATGGATGGATATTCTTTTGATGATTTAATTATCGGAACACCTGGTTTTCAAACAAATCAAATACGAACAAAAAGTAAATCTGCTGGTACCTTCATCGTTTACGTATTTTTATTCTTGTATGCAATTTGTGTAATGGGAGAAATGTTTCGTTACCTGTTTTTTGTTTATGTGGTCAAAGATGGGATTTTAGTCATCGATGACCTAAGGTGTTCCTATTTTAAAAATGCTAACTGGAATGATTTATTTGAAATGTTAAAATTAGAACGTGAATCTTCTGGATTCTAAATAATAAAAACACGATTTATAATTTATAAAGAAAAATGTAAAGACAAATTATAGAAAAATTTTTAAAGGTTTAAATTGGTTTCATTGTCAGTTTATAGATAATAGATTTTAAAAAATGCAAGTTATTTATTTAACTTTTAAAATTGTTACTCTATTATAAATTCTTCGTGTTAATTTATTATTTTTTCATAATTTGAATACTTGCATTGGTATACTAGTATTTCCAGTTATATTGCACACATTTTATCAAGAATTCGTTTCGTTATTAGAATTAACTTTAAATTTTATAATTCTTTTTAGTAAAATACGTTATGAATTATCTAAAAAAGTTCTGCTTTCCTGATTTTTTCATTGTTTGTGATGGGGGTTAGAAAAATGTACTGTCAGTTAGGAAATTTAAATCCTACAAAATAAAGAATTGGGAATAGTAAGTTTTAGTATTGTGGCTAATTTCGCTTTTACAAATGAATTTTTGTTTCACGCCACAACCAGTATTTTTTTCTATTCAATAATATTCAGTAAATGATTATTTAATGAAAATTTTTGATCAGAAAAATATTTGTGGTTTTATGGAACGAGTGAAAAATTTATTTGCATAGTTGGTAATAAATCAATAAATATATTTAAAATAATTATGTATTAGTTTAGAATAAATTATATTTTATATCAAATTCTAGTGATATATGTGTTTACATTTGTGTAAAATGTATCTTTTTATAGTAGTTTCAGAATCGAATAGATTTGTCTGATATTAAGCATAATTGATTAATAGATTTCTTGTAAGTTTATTAAATATTTATTCAATATATTAGAAAAGAGAAACGTTAACAGTTTCAAGTTTCAGTTAAATTGACTTTTTTATATATTTTTGTATCAAGTTAGATTTTTTCAATTCAGTTTTGGTTTCTCAAACGTTAAATTGCAAAGAATTGAATTTTTATCGTGGGGTCATTTACTTTTTTACTTTTACTTTGTAAGATTCAATTAAAAAAACCGATAATTTCTGTTTAAATTCAATTTTGGTTTCACAAACATTAAATTGTGAATAATTTTTTTTTATCTCAGTGCCATTTATTTTTCTACTTTTACTTTGTAAGATTCAATAAAAAAATCGATAATTCTTGCTTAAGGTACGATTTTCTGATGACCATCGTGTTGTAATGATGGTAAAAAAAATCCAAATTAGTAACTATTTTTTAATTGCGGTGCATGATAAAAGAACGATTGTCAGTTTTATCTTTTTGAAATCTTTTCAAAAAATTAAATTCGACGAAACATAGTAGAAAATTAATTTCCGTTTTAAAAAAACAACTCGATTTTCATCAATGAAAATACGAGAATCACAAAAAAAATCCTCGTGCAGAACGTACCCACATCAGGATAAGCGCGTTCGTGTTCGAGAACGTTTCGTGTACGGTGCCCTTTACTCCCGTACAGAAGCTCCTCTGTCATGCAAGCGTAACGGAGGCTATTATTATGATACCCGCAGTGAGAACGATATGCGAAATTAAATTCAATGTTCAGAAATATGTGCGTTATATGTGTGTGAGATACTGTGTTATAATTTTGTACGGAGTCATGAGAAGAGGTGGCGAGTGTTTAATTTCATTTGGGTTATGAATGAATTCGTAAGTATAATAAGCGGATGTGATAAATACGAAAGTATAATGGCGCTGTATATTCGAATATGTGATTTCGTATCAGATCAATTTATTGAAATTGGATTATCATTTTCAACGTAATTTATTAATGTTATCGTTTCGTGTTGTGCTTGCTCGTTCCACCTCGAACACGGCAGGTCGTACGTTATAAATTGCACATTTATATATATATATATATATATATATATATATATATATATATATATATATATACAACAGTTAGTTTCGGCACAATAGAAATATATATATATATATATTCTGAGGGTTTTAGATAAAGTATCTATTTTCAAATATGAAATTGAAGTCTGCCAAAATTTAATATATCTAACGAGTTTCTTCTTTTAATAATAAAATTAAAATCTAGTATCACTTGTTAAATTTAAATTAGTTTGTGTAATAATAGGATTTTATTGAAGTGATACTTCTCTAGTCGCGTTGGGAGTATATTTTCAAGGCCGAGACGAAAAAGTGAACCTTACTGAAATTGTTACGGCGTGGAGGGATGGAAGGGGGTGAGAGAGAGGATAGTTTATGTGTAGACGGGAGAAGCGAGCTACGGCCTGGTTTGATTTGATAGTTTTAGTCTACAAAAGAACAAATCGCTATTAGTCTTTATTTGTTCTTTTAAAATAACGTGTTTATTTTTATATATTTCTAGATTTTTGAGAATATCGAATCCTACACCTTTATTTTTAATTTTATTGTGTCAATTGTATCGCATTATGTCGTTAATCGAATGCGGGGCATAACATTAACTACATAAATAACACAATGAAAGAAATAACTATTGAAAATGAAGATATAAAAATAAGTATGTCGAGATTTATCCAGTAATCTTGTTTTCTTCCTAAAATCAATTTCTAATTTCTCTGCTTATTATTTATTGGTATCATACTAAAATATAGATTCTCTCTGTTACAGGAATTGTTTTATGTTCATTTTTTACTTACAGAAATTATACATATATATATATATATATATATATATATATATATATATACAGAGAGAGAGAGAGAGATATCATTTGCACTGTTTTTGACCAATGAAGTTTTGCACTCTCTATTTTTCTGATTTTATACTCTTTTGTGTATTTTTGATTTTTAAATTCCTTTTAAATTGTTATACATAAACAAAAACGAAACCCTTCGATTTTCACGCATAATACCAATCTCCTAAACCCTTTATATTTCAACAGACGGCAAAAATGTTTCACTTCTGGTGCGAGTACTATGTTACACGCACTCCTTTATTATTATAATTTTATAGAATTATCAAAACAAAAAAATGCGTATTTGTAACTAAGTAGAAAAGTTGTCGGTAGCTAGTTTTATGTAATTATACGCATATATCTCATGTTACTGTTAAGATAAAATTAGTCGGGATATCTTACTCGTCTGTCAATGTTAGTAGTGTATGATTTTTTATGACAGTCATTACTACACACAATAAAAATACCCTCCTCCGATACGATCAAGTCGACTCATGTCGTTTGTATAGAAATCCATTTAACCGAGCTGCATTTCAGCTCCCTTTAAATTCCCCATACTGCGAAGATATCTATCAAAACTAATTAGTCAGTGAGATGCAGCAGCACTCGTTCTAGAATATTTTTCTTCCGTTTCGTGTGCGCCATCTTTATCGTTTGACGGGGTAGCACTCGGCGAACGTACGCCGTAGTCATCTAGCAACGACCATCTTGATAACATCAAATAGCACCGTCGGGGGAGATAAATAGTAAATAGGTCTGGATGCCGCATGACACTGCAGCAGATCTCGAAAACATAGCCGTAAATATTGTCCTAGAGCTAGACTAAGACCAAGATGCGCACGATACAAGTTTCTCTCTGTGTGTATGTGTGTTTCTAGACGCTGTGTGTATAAATGTGCGATATTTGTGTTTATGTGAGTGAGTGGGTGTGCGCGAGCGTGCCCTGTGTAAGAGTTTTGGGACAACGGGGCGGCGGTGACAATGACAGGAGGAAGATGCGATTCCAGTAGTCGCTTTTATCTGTATTTTAATTCGAGATCCGTTCGAATTGCACGGGAGGTTCATTCGGTGCCACTGCAACGAGTTGAATTGGCGCTCAGGGCAGTAACCAGATTTACGTCTTTTTATCTCTTGAATACTCAAGCGCTTTTAGTTTATAAATCTTTGTTTATCTGTACGATTTTCTTTATATTCGCAGGCCGTAGGTATATTTGGTCAAATGTGGGTATGGAATGGCCGACGAACTCATTTTAAAGATAAGTTATTTCAACCAACAGGGACGTTAATCTTAAACGGTTCACACATATCTGTATTTTAATAGTTCATTCGTTGACATCATTCATTGGATACAGTTGAAATCATTCAGATCTTAATTTGAAGAAATCGAACACATTCTCCATTTTTTCTTAATGAATTGCACTTTTAATATGTTCGATCAATTTTCATGTCAACTTCATTTTATGCCATTTTTTTACTATATAAAGTACAACAAATAGTAACATTTTGTCGAAAGAGAATAATAATTACTTGGATGACATTTAATATAGTGTTTTTTTAAAAACAACCCTTAAGTTATAATCCATTTATATAAAGTCGAAATATGTTAATCAATACAACATTACTTATTTTAATAAAGAGACGAATAACGATTTTTAACATTTTTTTTTCACAGAAGTGAGATATAACTAATTAATTTTGTAATTAGACTATTTATGTTCAACACATAAGATTCCATAATAGTTATAACTATAGTTGTACTGTATGTAAAAATATTGCACATTATGAAAAATATAAAAGTTAAAAATAGGTTAAAAACTAAGATAGATATATTTGAAACAATAAATGATTATAATTACTATTCTTTCACAAAGTATATTCTTTGTAATGTACTTACTAAGATACAGTAAAATTGTAATGTCATGGTAGTTTTGGTCCTG
The DNA here is from genome assembly GCA_034766995.1 of Acanthacorydalis orientalis. Lineage (NCBI taxonomy): Eukaryota > Metazoa > Arthropoda > Insecta > Megaloptera > Corydalidae > Acanthacorydalis > Acanthacorydalis orientalis. The sequence continues at coordinate 4,547,693 of CM068318.1, forward strand.
GTAAATTATTTGATTATTTATCTGCGATGACTAGTTAAGGTTCTTCGGCCATACTCTCAGGTAGTTAGAGAAGATAGATAATTAAGAGATTCATTTTATATCAAATTAAATGAATATGTTACGGATTATATTTCTAGTTGTTTTTCTTTTAAAATCTTTATACTGATTTACATTTTTTATTTATAATTATTATCATAGGATATTTTTTATCAGAGGATTGCATATTTTTTTCATAACACAAAGATGCTATTTTTTGCGTGCATCTGACAATAGTTGTGATTGAACCAAAAACATATCAAATTATCAATTAACTACTTTCTACTTTTTCAATGTACGTAAATACTTTTAAGAATAAAGGTTTTTTTAGTAACATTTTACAGAAAATAATTATTTTAAGATGAATATTCTTTCATATCATAATCAGCCTCTGTCAATCCACTGCTGGATAAAGGCCCCTTCCATGATTTTCCATTTTGTATTCTCTCATATATATATATATATATATATATATATATATATATATGTATATGTATATGTGTGTGTGTGTATACACATATATAGAGAGGCTGAAACAAGAAACAGATTCATTCTCATTCGAATTCGAGCCGGTTTGTAACGGAGACGTGTTTTCACGGCGGTGTTGGGAACAGCAGATCTTACGATTATTCGCATTGAGATTTATGCATAAACTTTGTAATGTTTACCTTGAGTTTTTCGTATGAACATTCAAGTTGCATAGATTTTATCGCTCGCAACTGTAAACGGTTAAGTTCGCAAGGACGTGTAACGCTCTCACGATTTTTGAAGTTACTGTTTTTACTCGGAACCGTATTTCACGTTTCCGGTTATATGAAACTCTTCTACTATCATGTTCGATTTCACTAACACACACACATACTTATTTTCTTATCACAATAGATTTATATATATATATATATATATATATATATATATATATATATATATATATATATATATGTAAATAAATAAAATAATATATGATTAAAAATATTTCATCGACAGTCAAAAATATTGACATTCTAAAAAATCACATTCGTTTCTGACATTTTTTTAAAGGCACATTTTCTAGAATGTAATTTCTAAGATGACACTTTTTAAAACCTACTTCCGAACGTATCTCGCACGAGACAATCTTTTATAAAAGTTTCGCCGGTTTAAAATAACAGTTTGACAGCGACAGCAGTAGACAGACGACTCAGATTGACGCAACCGGTGTAGTGAGAGCTCAAAAACAATTTAATTGTAATGTCTGCATAATTCTTGTTAACTCTATTATTGTCGAAAACGTACTTTAATAGTATATAATGTCATCGTTAAAATACGGGATTTAATCATGTTCATCATCATTAAAATACATGACATAATACACTCAATTCGCAAACTTCACGAATACTTACCAGTTACGTACGAGTCGACTTGACATAACTTATTTTGATCTGCGTCTTCTGTCTAGACGAACCGTTTTGCTGTCATAATCAAATTTGAGTTTTTGTTCATGTATACCTAAGCGTACAGGGTGGTGGTAAACAAAATAGGACGCGTATTGTTCTCGAGTATTATTTTTGTTTTGCATACTGTCTTATCTGAGAAATTTTCTATAGTTTTTTGTCTACCAACTGAATATCAAATATAGATTTTACTCATATAAAACACATCACAATTGATTTCATTTGTTCGAGTCTGTCTGTTCATTTTGTCTGCCAGTACATTTTCGTTTTTACCCGCATAATTTAAAACCGTTCGGGTAAAAACGATTGAGTATATATTTCTTTAACAAGACACTGAGAAGTTGTCTCGTGTTTGTGATATACAAAAATATGTTATTGTTTGTACGAGGCGGGGTTTTAAAGTAAGGACCGTTCATAACATTTAACCCATACATCCCACAAAGTTGCCTGTGAAATTCAGCAGCACTGTTAATAAAAACCGAATTTTTTGTTAATAAAATCCGGATCACACTTTAAAAACGCGCTTCGTATAATTGTTGATTCTTAACACAAAAACATTTATTTAAAAAGAGCTGAATTGCCAAGACTTGTAATCATTATTCGTAAAAAAGAAATATTCCTGAGAAAATTTTAGAATCTGATAAAAAAATCAATATTAATTTGTCTTATTTCGAATTTCAAATCAAGAACCATGACCGCTGTTCCTGACTATTGTTAATTATAAAACTGAAAAAATGATTTGATTGCTCTATTATTTTTCAAAACAGTCTGTAAATCAATGTATTAATAATTAAAAACTGAAATTTCTAATATACAGTTATGTTAAGTTGTAATAAAAGTTGTATTAATGGTTTGAGGAAAAAAGCTGTGCAGGTTGAGTTTTTTAATCAAATGAATAAAAAATTTATATAAACTGAAGAAATGTTTAAAGTTTGGTGTTGTTCGAAAAGTTTATGTTTTAATACTATTAGTTGCATATATATATATATATATATATATATATGTATGTATATATATGTATATATGTATATATATGTATGCATATATATATATATATATATATATATATATATATATATATATGTATATATATGTATATATATGTATATATATGTATATATATGTATATATATGTATATATATATATATATATATATATATATATATATATATATATATATATATATATATATATATTGTTCGATATAGAAAACTTATAAGCAAAAATCTGAGCGTCTGAGAGACGAACGTCAGAAATAAATTCCGCGAATAATATTTCTTTTCAGAATATTCCCTTACAAATGAACCTTTTTTCATTTCTTACGAGATGTCAGAATTATTCTTTTATGAAAAGTACAAAAAAATTATTTATTGTAGAGAGTTCAAGACTCGGAGCTGCTGTAACATCTGCGTGCTTTATAAAAAAAGAAAAAAACACAGGAACTTGTTCCGATAACTTTTTCCGTCACTCCCGAATATTTTCGAAATGTTTATAAATGAGATTTGTTTATATACAATAAGCTACGTTGTGTATTTAGTAAATATTCTTGTTATGCGATCTTCGAAAAGAATAACAGTGATGTTTTTGTATAGGCATTGTTGTGATCGTGATTCGCTTTCGGATTCTCATTACGCCGTATAATGTTTCGTTGATGGGAATAATTTTCGGTTTTTTTTTAAAAAAAAAAATTCATTCGGAATCAATCGGTATGAAATAATCGTTTGTTTTCGAATATTTTTATATTTTCAGAAGTTATAAATTAGTATTTAGCATCCTTTTCAGCAGAACAATCAGATGTTAATTTGTAACAAAAAAAAAAAAACAATAAAAGCAGCTCCAGTATCTGGAACGTCGCATATTACATAACGAGTTTAATACTGATCCGTTGAAAAGTTTCACCGATCTAGATTAGATGGATATCCGTTTAAAACAGTTTGTGAACACGAACGTTTAAGTGCACTTCGTACATACATACATATGTACGTTTAATTGTTAATACAGTTTTCGTAACAATGACTCAGACTCGTGTATCAAACTTGGAACAGTTAAATCCGTTACAGTGTTATTGCTGTGCACTGTCAAATATATTACTCGATTTTCAAGTGAATGTCATTCTAATGTCAGCGTTGGATTCGTACACCCGTGTCGGGCGAAATAAATCCTTGAATAGTCTCTGTAATTCGATCTAAAGGTTGTGAACGACTTATTTGGTTGTATTGTTCTATGGTCGAATAGAAATATGATTTGATTGAACAACCATATCTTTTTCGATTCGTTAGTTCTAATTAAAGAATGTTGTTTTCATTCGTTTTTACAGTACGTTTATATTTTTTATACTATTTTTTAATATAAAATATATTCAAGTGTTTAAAAGCAACATCGTAACTCTTTGTAGTTTAATTATGTTTGAATTTTATTTACTTACTTGCTTTTCTAGAGAGATGTAATCAATCAATAATATGCCTGTGTATATATATATATATATATATATATATATATATATATATATATCACATTCGTAATTGATTTTCGACGAGAATTAATTTACAAAAAAAATTGTTTCAATTTAACACGGATCCTCAAACAAATTATCGCAAAACAATAAACCATACGCAGATTTTGATCTTCGTGCGACACCAAACACATGAAAAACTGTCAAACGGATGTAACTGTAATTCAAAGATCGCTGTTCGAATCCCATTTAACGTTTTTAGTGCAACAGATGGTGGCAAATAGATCGTTTGAAGGCTACATTATGACATTTGTATTATTTATTGCGGCCGCGGACGAATAGAATTGTTCCGTTTGGATGAACGACGGACGAGGCTTTTTATTGTGTTTATTCACCGTGTTCTCTCTTTCTGTATGTGTGTATGTATATATATATATATATATATATATATACACACACACACACACACACATAACTGTGTGTTCGGACAGTGAAACACAAACATTCGGAACAGTAAGGTTTATGGTGTTTATAAAAATCATTGCGTACAATGCAGACACACACAGCTAAGTATTTTTAATCGATTAGAGCGATGCCCAATATTTCTGTGATAGATTAACTAGCGTTAAATGAACACAATCCGTTTGTTCGCAACGAAAACCTCGTGTGAAAATAAATGATTAAAGCGTGATTAATGAATTTCGACCGGTCTCGATATGTGTTCTATTATAATTATTGTTTTGATTTCGTCGTTTGTGTATCGGATTATTTTCTGAGAAAGATTTACACAAATTGAGATTTTTCTCCTCGATGCGCATTTGAAATGTTTACACACATGAGCTTCGCTTGCAATCTCTGCTAAAACAACAAATCGAAGCTACTTGTCTGCTCGGTAACGGAAACACTTCACATCAGAATTGTATCGATTTTATAGTTTTATGGTTTATTCGATGCAATAGTTTCACGACTTTGTGTTAAGAATCGAAAAACGATAAAATTGAGAATCTAAACATCGGATAATGTATGAGAAAAGAACCGAATCGATAAATTTTCGATGGGTATTTTTTTTTAAATATTCAACGATCATTAAACATGATGAATCGTTGACAGGTGTTCAAACAGTAAATGTTTTCCCAATAGGACGCGTGATAAGCTCTGACCTTGACAGTGTTCGGAAATATCTGAGATACAATCCGAAAACGAATTATTGTCCGTATATGAACCCTTTCGCACTGTATAAATTTGTCAAGGCCGAGATGAAATTTACTAAAGAAGTTCGCAGCGATGCTATGTCATCCGAAAGAACAGTGATTTCAAGCACATGTCAGGTGGCGCCGCGTTGTCTCCGGAGACCTATTGTGACGGCCTGCCTACATTGTCCATGACGGCAGAGGTCGTATTTGAAGAGACAAATAGCTTCTTCAGACACTTGAACTCTCATGCATAACCCACTAACGCCCCGGTACGAAAGTGGAGATGCTCCTTGTGCCCACCTATTTTTTTTTGGACGACTTTTACTGCCGGTCACAACTATGTTTGTATTTCATTGTTTGTTCAGTTAGTATTTCAATTGTTCAGTAATTCTTTTTAATCGTTATTTAATTATTCAATGAACTTTTATAAACATCATATATATATATATATATATATATATATATGTATATATATATATATATATATATATATATATATATACACACACATACACACAAAATATAATGTAGGAGAAAGAAAAGGAAAGAAAACAAACGGTTTTAATTTCAGTAGAGAAGTGCGTTTAGATGTATACACTAATAAATGTATTATGTTTCATTATTTGATATAGTCACGTTTTTTGGCACGAAGTATCGCTATAATCATCTTGTTAGCCTTCAACCCTACTTTAGAAGAAAATATATGAAAGAAGTAACTGTATCAGATGTTAAGCGATATATATATATATATATATATATATATATATATATATATATATATATATATATATATATATATATAAACTGGAGTATTTGTATCAATTTTTTTTTGTTTAGTTAACAAAAAAAAATGGTTCTCAGTTTAGAATAATTTCTGAGTATTATATTTTAATTTATTTTCAATTTTTGTTTTGTAGGGAATACATTTAATGGATCAGTATAAGATTTTTGAATATTTTAAGATTATGAAAATTTTAGTCTGTCGGTAAAAAATTTTTTTTCCGTTGATTGTAGGTGATAGGGGTTTAACTAAGATAAAAATATCTTTTTTATATTTTTTTTTAATTGATTTTTCATAGTTTTCCAGCATGGGGATAATTGGGCACTCTAGGTCTAAAGCGTTGTGAAAGTTATTCCTTAAAGACCTATTATTTATTATTATTAGTTTGTCATTAAGGACACAGATGGTTAATTGCTGTCAAATAATTAATTTAGATATTATGAATGTTCAAAATAGGTGTATTACAATATGGTCTGAATGGGTTTTAAATTATTCGAAATGTGCAATGTAAATTTTTTTAAGAAAACTTTAATTCATTATTTTTCAATTATTATTAGAAATTTTACAGAACGAATCTTATCTAGTTCTTTCCTGAAATATTTTTTCATAAATACGTTAACTAGTTGAGAATATTACATCTTTTGTCTGTAATAAAATAAATATTAAGTTTAGTTTGTGTTACTTAGCGGGTTCTTTGATTTTTTAACTGAGAATTAATTGTTCATGAAATTGATTATCTTTCCTTAAAGTAGCAATGAGTACAGTATCCAATTACTAATTCATTTGATACTTTTACATTTGGATTCCTTTTCAAGATTCCTTTTTCTGTTTACATTATTTATTACTGGTTTTAATTATGTAAAATTGAAACAGGTAAATTTGATCATTGACAGGTATACTTTAATGTATTCTACGATGCACCTGTTCCTTCAGTTATTCATTTAATCAAAGAATGGTAATTAAGATTAGTTGATCAAATTCAACTGAATAGATGAATTTTCATATTTAAAGTTAATAACATTTGTGTTATTAGATCTTGTACAGAAGACATATTTAATTTTTTATTTTTCTTATTCATCTTTAGATCTTTTTATTGTGTTTCTTTAATATAATTTGAGTTGCAATTAGAATTAAATATATTTTTTAATATCTTTTGTAAAATCTTTTACAGTGGTTTTGTGCTTTTAAAGGCTCTGTTGTTAGCTTATACGATGATAACTATTTTGTATTTTTATTTAAATTTATATCCAGGTCGTGAAAATTGTTATAGTCTATAGTGGTTAAAATTAGATATCGTATATAGATTGTAATCGAACTTTTTTTCATTGTCAACATTTCGTTGTGTTTATTAGACGTTCGCTGTTTGAAAAAGTATATATATATATATATATATATATATATATATATATATATATATGTATATAAGTTCATGTTTACAAATACGTTCGAGCCACTAAACACGATAACTAGTTATTGACGATTATCATGCAATGTAAATTCCATGTAATCTAGATAAATTATATCAAACATGAACATGTTTATGAAAATTTAAACATTGGATAAAAAAAACAACTTTAATGATGTGTGTACTTTCTGTCGACCGAAACTGTTCACTATAAATTTTTAACCAGCCAGCGAGCGAAACTGTATTCGCAAAAGAAAGATATAGTTTCTGTATTTGAATCGGAAATAAAGCACCTATACGAATACACTTTGTTGTCTGCACTGGTCTAATGGTCCCTCTCGGTTTGATATTAGTGTTAGGAGAGTTCAAGTTTCGACGTGAGTGGATTTTTAATAAAAAAGAAAACTCCGCGTACTGTTATTAAGAGAAAGAGAGTTTTGTAAATGCTAGTTTAAACTGAATTTTTAATTTGAGAGTTTTGTGACAAAGCCGCTTTCATTATCTTCAAGTGAAACAGATTAAAAATGCAATTCGCTCGAAAATGAAACACAGAACGTGCCGTTTCTATTTTAATGAGCGTTTTCTACTCTTTATGTATTTGTGGTTTAATTACGAGTGCGAATTATCTCTAATTGGAATATAGAAAAGATTGGTAATTAATACGAGAGTTAAACAAGTTTGCAATCTCCATTACATTGAAAATTTTGTAAAATATTATCGTAAAACTGGCAAAAAAATCATGTGTGTATATATGTACATTATGGATGTGTTTGTGTGTGTTTTTTAAGTGGCAGAAATTAAATGGTCATTGATAGAGGTGAGAAGTTAAATCTATTAGTGCTGGTGATGTGTTTGCAAATGAATCATCGCGCCTCATAATTCTTACCGCCTTACGTACCGATCTATACTAGAGTTCACGTTTTATCAGACGCATTAATCTGCGACGAGAATACATAAAACGTATTTTAACTCGACAATTAAATCGGCCATACATGCTTTCGAAATAAGCGATAAACAATTTTTATTACCATTATTAATTAACGCGATACGATACCGATCGAAAAAAATTCAATAATAATCAAAGATTCTAATCAACTCGATAATTTAGTCTGTTGTAAAATACGTCGACACTAAATTTATCAAAAAATTACAATCTGGCGGCTTGGTGAAATACGGCGCGGGCGCATAAAAAAAAACTCACCTCGTCGACCTTGGACGGCGGTGCTCATCCTTTATATTAAATCAGGTTAGTTCGACTCGTGATTTATTACTTCATAAATCAGATCTCTTTCCAATTATACCGTTTTCGCTACGCGGCAAAAAATTTAAATTTAAAATCCGAAATAGCGGTACGCCGGATCAATAGAATGATAGAAAATTTAGTATTTTGCGAATCGGAGTCAATTAGCGCGCGCTAACACTAATTTATTGGCAGTGATTTTTCACAGTTCGTCTGCGATTCAATAGGAAAACGGATTCGAATCGGCCTGTACTATTTCATAATCGCAGAATTCACTGATTTCCTAATCGTTTTTTTTTTGCATACACGAACGATAAATAAAAATAAACATCGGAGCCGTCTTGAAGACGATTTCACCGTGGAGTTTTATCGCGATAATTCATTTTCTTACAACAGTGTTGAAAGAATCACTCGAATCTATTTAATAAATCTGTTGTTCGGTGACAAATAAAAAAATATTGTATAGAGATTAAAAACAAGAACGTATCGTGCGTTTTATCTGAACAACACTGCTGATATTTATTACATTTGATCCGTTTTTTAAACAAATTAAACCGGTAAGTTTGAAAAACTTCACAGCACGTTTTCGCATACGCTGTAGTATCGATTAAATAATAATAATAAAAAAAATATTGTACGGTTGTGTCGGCTCTAAGCATTTTTTTGATAAAATTTCATATTTTAATTTATAATTAATGCATTAATTTATTGAATAATATTCCGTGTAATAAAAAAGCCAATTAAAATTATGAATAATAATGTTTCATGTTTCATACACACTCGTGTAGATTCAGCAGAATTTTATGTTGAATTAATTTCGTTACCGCAAACACTCCGTTCTTAATGTATGTAAATATAATTACGAAATAATAAATAAATTAGAATGCCATATGCGCCGGTAAACAATACCGTTATCCCGTAAGTGTTCCCAGAATATATTGTACTCCTTTAGTGTAATGTATGTTCGAGATTAATTACGAACGGTTTTCATTCTTTTTGGAAAAAATGCATTATGCGAGCGAGGTGAGTGACAATAGTAATTTACTCGAAAATTAGACGCGGAACCGTGAAATAATTTAAAGCTCGCCGTAGAACGGCTGGCGTGCGGAACTCTTTTTTTTAATATTGTGAGTGTGGTTCGGTCGAAATTACAAAACAATATCACAGATCGTACTAATCAGTTTGCGTGTTAAAATTGTCAAAATGATTAATAGAGTATTTACGTGTTCCTGTGAAAATTAACTAGGTATACATACACACACACAAATATATATATATATATATATATATATATATATATATATATATATATATATATATATATATATATATATATATATGTAAATTATTTGTTTAACATTATATGTAATACATTAACAGATATTCCACAAAACTATAAAATAGATTGATATAAAATGTTATAAACAGCAAATGTGACTCAGTTCGTCTGAAAATAATCATAAAAAAACAACACTTTTTGTGAATTATCCAAACGAGTTTACGTCATTTTTTTATATATTTTATAGCGCAGGAAATATTCGACATTCCATGTGATTGCATAAACTGAAACTGTACAATTAAAAAGTCAATGTTATTGTACATTAACTTTCTGTCGTCGTATGGGTTATTTTTTCTCGTTCTATTTACAGTCAAGTTGCTCAAAGTGGAAATTGAAAATGGATTAATTTTTAATTTTGATTTAAGAAATAGTTCGGTTCATTTTGTTATATATATATAATGTATAGAAATAGTTGCTTCATTTTCTTTACAACTAGCTTAGACTTTTATCATCTTCAGGTAGATCTAGAATTTTGTGTGAAAGATTTATTTAATTAATCCCTGTTAACTAATAAAGAGTTTGTTTATGTAATAAAATAATAATTATAATCGGAAGTAGATAATTGTTTTTACTGCATGTTGATTCATTGTTTGGGGTTTGAGGGCACCATATTAATGCTCGATTTTTAAAGGAATATATATATATATATATATATATATATATATATATATATATATATATATATATATATATATAGTTAGTCATTGTTATATTCGGTTATTATTCCTTTGTATCTATTTTTCGATATAATTGCATTTTTTCCTTGTAGGTTTCTGCTGAGTCTGATTTTCCTACTGTTAAAAGTATAAAACCAAGCAGTGCCTCGAAGGAAAATCCTAATGATATTGAATTATATTCAGCTTGTATGTTTTTTTTTATAAACAAGGTTATAGATATTTTCAAAGTTCATTGAAATACGTTCAATCATTTGTAGACAAAAAAAGACAAATAACAGAGACTAATAATATTTAAATTATGTAGTTTGATCGAAATTTCGTACTCCTGTTTATCTATTTTTCGACACAAAAAAAAACTTACGTACGAAATTCGATGATACTATCCTTTTATGACGTGGACATATTGTTCTGAAACAAGATACAAAATATCGAACTCCTCGTTATTTCTCTCCGTTCAAAAATTCAAGAATAAACTCTTCAATATATAACGAGAACTAAATAAAAACGTACGATGGAAATAAAGAATTCAATAGCTAGTATTACTTTGAGTCATTGCTTTCTTTTATATCCGCATTACACTATAAAAAGAATAACGAGAAAAGATAAATCTACATTCGAAACGATAAATAAAACCATCTCGTAAAACACGCATGTAAATCTCTTAACCCTTTCTTCTTCCATTTCTCTGCGCTGATGCTGCGTTTTATCGACCATTACAAACATTAATGTATGTAGATCAACAGGCAGACACGACACACACATACACACATTTGTATGTACATATAACGCACGTACTTATAGTGTGTACATACTCACACACACACATACCACGCGTCGGTTGCCATCTCAGTCGCTACAGATGGCAGACAACGTGGCTGTCAGGTATTATCCATGTTAGTCAATGCGATAAAGGTGACTAGCCCTTGTGACGACGAACTGCTTGCGCCACCCTTCACTATTGTCCCCTGAAGCTTCACAGTACAATTGTCACAAATATATTGTCGGTGGTTACGCGAGGGTGAGTAGTTAATTCTAACGGTCCGGGTGGATAAAAGCTGCTATAATGGGGCTCGGTTTTAGCGAAGGATATACCGGGGCGGAATGACGAACGTAGTGTTTATTCTTCCTCGTAGGCACTTCCGCTGTGAATCTATTTAGCGTCGGTCGGTGGGAGTTGATTACAAAGTGTTGCGTGGCGGCGGCCACCATACTATCACGAACGTTGATACGAATGTGTTCTGTGGGGCAGACGGAGGGGTTCTATGGGGCAGATGGAGGGGTTCTATGGAACAGTGTTATTAAATTTTCGTAGAGAGATCGCGACGTATCCGATACTGTAAATTTGATTCCATATTTTTTTTTTGTTCTGCCCGGTCAATTTAAATGGTAATTCGCACTGGCGATGCGATGAAAAATACTCCAAGATAGATTAGTACGTGGAGTTTACTTCCTTTTTCTCTGGTATTGTTCAGAATATTTATCTAGAATGTATGTAAACGACAAGGATTTTAATCAGTTTACATTATCTATTTTTTTTTACTTATAGTAAACGTTATATAAAATCAATATTAATCTAATGCAGTTTTAATATAAATACAGGATTTTATTAAAGTTGATCTTACCTTATATTAACACTTATTGATTAAGTTGAGTTATTATTAACACTGAGATATTTCTTAAGAAATATTTTTCTTGTAGTTATGATAAACTTCTAAATATGATTACCGGGAAATAAATCGCACAGAAGTTCAATTTCGCACAAGTTTCAAAAAAATACATTACCTGAAAATTTCTAAGAATTTCTTTATAATCAATTTATTTTCGAATGTTTTTAATATGAAATATCAATTATCTGAAAAATACATTTCATTGAAACATGAAATCATGAAAGGACTTTATTAAGAATGTTTATAATATATATAAAGATATACTGTTGTAAAAAAGGGGTTGATTATTCGATCTAATTTCCTTCTATCTTTATTTATACCAGTTACATGAAATCGTTTTATACATAAAGGATGTTAATGTCATTTCAGATAAACAAGGATATTATTATAATCTAACTTTCAAATTTTTGATAAATATTATTCTCTTTATTTTTTCCTAGAATAAAAAATCAATTTTTGACTCACTGTTTAATCTACATTGAATATTATTAATCGTAAAGACTATTTTACAGAAGATTAATGATGTAGTTAGTATCTATTGATGAAAAGATTGTAAGTAGTCGTAGTTTAGTGAATATGATATTGTGCTACAGAGTAGTGTATTATTTGGCTTGAATTAGTTTTATTATCATATTTACTTGTTAATATATCGTAATATCTAGTTCTTCTTCAATGATTATATTTATAGATGTATTGAGGAAATATATGGCACATAAATTTATTAAATGTGATTTAAATTCAAATATCGACTGCCTTCTTTTTTTTTAAATTGAAAAATAAAAACTGGTTACAAAACCTGAAGAAAAGTTCACCAAATGTTTATGAATGAATTAGTAGAACCCTTTTTGAATATCGGTGGATTAATAAATAAATAAAGAAGAAAGTTACAAGTCCGAATGTAATTGTTGACGAACTGAAAAGTAAACGTTCGCAAATAAACGAGCGTACAACTAACGCAGTTATCCCGGAATTTACTCGACGTCCAAGACATTTGGAACATCTAATCTACTGCTTTTGTTATTAGCGGCCAAACAATAAACACGTCATTCCAAGAAGGACATGGATGTTAACCGACCGTGGCTTGTCCGTGTAAATATACTGAGGACCATAATTAATTTAAGCACCGAGCTATTCATTTTCGGGTTGTCCGTCACGGACGAACAGATAACGGAACGCCGCCGTCGCAAATCCAAAGATAGGCAGTATTGACTTGTTAATACACTGACAACAGTGCACACAATTAAATATAGACACATCGTGAGTGACCCGACAGGTCACACGGCATACGTAGGCCATCGGCGTGCACGTTGACGTTACGTTTTATCGAACAACAACGGCAAGACAACTCCCGAGCAGTTTCAATTTTTTATGTAACTTGTCCATCAGAAACGTCAGCGATGTTTGTTCAACGGCTGAGATACATTTGTATTTGTTAAATTTTCAAGAATGCCCATTAACATAAATATTATATATATATATATATATATATATATATATATATATATATATATATATATATATAAGGTTGTTGATTTTAGTACAAATTTAACACAATAACTCCGTCCAGAATAAGTTTTGATTTTCATTAGAGCAAAATTCATCTCCATAATTATTTGTAAAAGGTCTTCAATGCTTTCGTCACATATATCTGTTTTATCTGTAAGGACTTTCAACAATTTCAACTCTTTATAAATGTTTAAACAAATTTAATCACTTTATAGTATGAATAAAACCGTCCTAAAGTATAGTGAACTAAAATCATAAATAATCATTCTACAGAAACATGTCTGAACAAAACAAAACTAATGAGAAAATAAACGCAGAATAAAATTCTGAAAATATTGTTAAATTCATTTTCATAAATGAATTATTCTCTCCATTATGAATTATTCATCCCAATGAATCACAGAATTTTTCTGTCCGAAAATATTCAATAAATGATTATTGATCATTTTTAATTGTATCACGAAAATCTCGATGGCAGTGCCATCATCATCAGAGCGTTCGTATACAGAAAAATCTCTAGATTTTTCTATACTTTATCGAACAGAGGATGATGTAGTATTGACTGTTTTATTCAAATAACATGAGATTATTCAAACAATAGTAATTAATATTTTGATTGAAACTTATTAATCTTAACCTATAATTTATACAAACACATATATGTTCTTATAATATTTATGGATCGAATTTTATTCCATAACAACACAATCGGTCAAACAGAATTAATAGTATTTCTTTTTATGAAAATTTACAATTTTTATAGCCTTGCCTTTAACATTAAATCAATGATTCATTACATTGTAAAATTGTAATGCCGTTTTTTTTTATTTTAACTATAAACCCACGAGTGATTAATGTATACTAATTTTTAAATGTAAAATAATTAATTGACTTTTTTATTAATCAATTATGTTTCGAGTTTCGAATGCACAAATAGAAATAAAATATTCTGTATCAATTTTTTAACATATCGTTACTTTTTCCAACGTATACTTTTTTATATATATATATATATATAAACACATATGTATGTTTTTATGAACTTATGTACATGGCTCGTAGAGATGTTGATCTATTTGCCGATTACAAATATTATATTTAGCGATGACATTGATAATCTATACATTTCAATATTATAATTTTTTTTTATTTCTACATATTTTGACAGCGTACGTCATCATTTCAATTCAGTTTGGTTTAATCTTACAGTCAGATCTGTTTATTCGTTCTGTGAAAATATTTAACACTAATCAAGGCGAAAAAAAAATAAATTGAATTAAAGGAATATCAGTGAATGGGGGTTATCCAGTCTTAGATTTATTTTTTAAAAACCGTGTGTAGTACATTTAAAAAAATAGTTATTAAAAAAACAAGTTCAATTAAAATTAAATGTTCTACAGAACTGGATTTTAATTTCAATATTCAAACATTTAAATAATATTAGATTTCAATAATGAAATGTTTTGCAAGTTATTAAACTTATGTTTTGTAATCTTTAATAAACGTGGCTCTGACATGACTAATGACAGATAACAAACAGTTCATAAAAAAGTTTTAAAATTATTAAACACGTGTTTAATTTTTTCAACGATTTATGTATTTATTTTGACAGTACTTTTAATCAATAAGTGATACTAAACCCAATAAAAAAACATTTTTAATTCACGTTGAAATACTAGTTATTATTTTTATTCTTCTTAGTTTCTTCTTGATGTGAGAATATTAATTTGTACTTTTATAAATATAAACATTTTCATAAATATATAATTAAAACATGCTACGGTTTATTTAATTTCGAATCATTAACACTCACTATACGTTAATTAAATCATACAAAATCTCGTAATGCGAAAGAGAATAAACATGAAAACGTTTTTACTGATATTCAGAAATATAGTTATTAAATTTTAATATCCGATTAAATAATTTCCACTCGAAATTCGTCAACATTTTAATAACATACATTCGAAACTTTTTGTTAATACGACGTGTTTATTAATTTATCCATTTTAATTAAGACACTTGCTGTAAATTATAAACCCGTGGATATAAATAAACGTTTACGATATTATATTTTGTGATTGAACTGAAAATTCGTATGATAATTTGGATCGTTATATTGTTAATTTTATTACTTCGAACAAGTTCTGCGTTCATTAGTTCCTTTAATTAGGCATTTATATATATTTTTTTGTACATTTACACCGATTTTTATGCCTGTTTTGAATACAGGAAACTCGTTCATTATTTATACGATTTTTATGATAGTTTGACAGTTTGTATCTTTTTATTATTTGTAAGAAAACGTGTATGAGAAAAAGTTTTATTTGATTGTTGTAGATTTTTATATTTTTTTTATACAACCGGTACACGTTTGTAGGAAGTCAATCGATTAAGATTTAATGTAAAATATTAAAAAAAAAATGCTTCATCAATTCTAATATCATTTGTTTATATATACAATCCTTCATGAGAAAAACAACAATACCTATTGTATTCATGAATATGAAAAAAGTTCAAGGTCACATCTTTGTATTATTACTGAAGTTTTTAGAATCTATAAGATATTTTTTATACACGGTAAACGATTTTCGTATAAAAAAATTAACTCCTTTTTATAAGAAAAATTAGACTGCTTACTGTGCTCATACATTGAGCCTGGAAAAATTCTGTTTGTAATTGAAATCTCAAATGAGCTTAACAGCACGAAATCAAACTTCGTTAATGGAAAACGGTTACGTATCAAAAGATGGAGCATTGAAATTGATATACAAATTGAATATCGAATAAGGGTTGCATATAGATACAAGAAGGTAGCTCTTCTATCCCACTTTAGTTTCTATCGAGATAAGCTTTCATCGTTAGCAGTCTACTTGAATATTATATTTTACTGATGGCTATAAAATTAAAGTAAACTCGTTTGGACGGTTTAATGCTGTACTATTAATACAATCATGCATTTATACATATATATATATATATATATATATATATATATATATATATATATATATATTAGGTGTACAAATTAATCCGGTGCCTTTATTTATAGAAAATGAATGTTTATTTACGGAAAAATGGAATACATTTCAATTCTCAAATTATCCCCTATTGTTTTGTATAATTATGTTCCGTCTGTCGAGTAATTGACGAATGTCTTGTCGAAAAAATATGATAGCTTTTAGTCGATGAAGGACCTCTTCCACTATTTTAAAATGAGTTAGGTCAGTAATCAGTTAGGTGATGTTGGAGCGACAAGAACAGGTGATAATTATGAGAAAGAACTTCCCAGTCCAATGAATAAATAACGTCCTTGGTCCCTTTCGTGACATGAGTCCAAGTTCTGACGTGTTGCAAATGACTTGCCTCGTTCCCTTGCCAGTGAATGATTTTTTTCTCTCTAATTCGTCACTCAAACGGATGAGCTGCTGTTGGTAATGTTCTGAATTTACTATCTGACCAGGTTTCGAGCAACTCATAATACACCACACCATTAACATTTAGCTTTTGAATTTTTTTCAGTCGATGCAGATAATAGGAAGTTGCTTACTGGGTAATTCAGAGTTGTTGACCGTGTTCATGTTCAGTCTGAGCAGAGTTTTCCTTTAACAGCTACTCATATTCTTCGTTTTCAATTAGTTTCAGTTGTCCAAGACGTTCTCGATTGGAAATATCAAAATTACTACTTCGGAGTCTTTAAAACTATTTTTTTGATGTTAACGCATCACAACACCTTTCCCTAAAGGTAAACCAATTATTCCTGCAGCTTTGGTAGAATTGTTTTTTAACTGGAATGTGAAAAGGGTGGAATGACTAATATGTTTCCTTGCCGATACCATTGTGTTCACTACGGTTCTGTGAGGTTATGCTAACTGCTTGACCAAAACATGTTTTTTTTAAACGTTAAAGTTAACATTTCAATACCCTAGAACGACAAAATTTAATTTAAACCAGAGTTATGATTGATTCAATTTAAATGTACAGAATTAATTTGTACACCAATATATACAACACATAAAGCGTCTGTTCGAATAATTTTGTATTTAAAAATGAAAAATCACTTTTATTTTTTTTTTAATTTTCATCAAATTAGAAAATTGTATTTCGACCATCAAAACGATCACAATCAATAATCAAAAACAATCAGTAATCAATTACCGAACATTTACGTGGCGTGGGAAAGTGAAAAATTCATTTGTGACAATTCAGCGCTTGTACAAATCATTTGTAATCTATTTTTTCGATAATGCAATCATATAAAAAAATATTTACTAATCATTGACCTTAACAAGTGTAATTACTACTTTAAACATTACACTTCATTACAAATTGCAAAATATATACATATGTTTATTCTTTAATAATTTATTGAAAACATATAAGCATTTCATTTATTCTAATTATTTAAATATTGCATCGTGTTTTATTGACATCTATTCGAATATTAAATAATATTTGAACTATATAACATATACATTAAACAGAAATGTTTTATATACATATATATATATATATATATATATATATATATATATATATATATATATATATATATATATATATATATATATATATGTCGTGTGCGAGCATAACAAGCGGTATCCAACAGTCAATAAGCTGTACGATCTTTGTTTCATTTCCAATACTATTGAATCATTAGTCAGACACGGCAACTATTTACACGCGTATTATTTTTCTTGTAACGAGATATTATTAATGACGGGCCGACATAATGATTGCTTTGTAAACATACATTTAAAATATGAAAATATTACATGCACAGTATGTGGTCGCTGACTAAGTAGGGTAGTTGTAATGTAGTTTATGTATATCTCTCTGTATATGCGTCTATTCGTTATATATATATATATATATATATGTATATGGTATGTATAAACACGTATATAATTTAATAATAGTCGAACTCGTACCCGTGTCGAATCGAGAATGATGGATGGAAACTTAATTATGTCATTAATCTGAAATTAAATAGATATGACCTCGTTGAAAATATTTCAATGGACCAGTGATTGACAATCCTGCGGTTATACTCAGTACCGATATTCAAGTGTAGCCCGAAAGGTTAGCTGTAAGTGAATTTCATAGCATTATAGTGAAATGAAAAATATCCGGTTATACTTATAACTTCAGACCGATATTTTATATTAACTTTCTTTAAAAAGTATTTTTTTGTATTTCTCAAATTTTTTTACATTTCCCACAAAACGTACAACTTTTTTTAGACAAAAATGTTGAATAACTGTTTATTAGTCATGTTTTATAGTTGTTTATAAGCATTTCGATAGAGATTTTATCTTTGCTAGAGAGATAAATGTAGAAACATCTCAAAATTCATCATTTAAATTCAGACATACAGCTGAAAATGATAATATTTGATAGATTTAATGTTTTTAAGTACATTTTTAATCCAAAGACAAATTGAAAGTAATATGTATGTATATATATATATATATATATGTATGTATGTATATATATAATTTCTATTGATTTCAACTCATATAACAATGAAAAAGAAAAAAATCTGTGATTTTTTTGAGTTTTTTTTTGCATATGAATTATTTTTAATCATTTTGCTAAATAATAAAATATTATATAGTAAAACGATTATATTTTGCTATTTATAAATAAATTAATTTACAAAAATATTTATTATTAAAACATGTACTGTTTGGATACAGCGTTTTGTTAACAACTCCAAAAAATTAAATAAACAGCGAGTGTATAAACGCATTCAAGTATCTTTGCAGTTGAACGTTTTATAAACTCAGGTGGTAGTTAAAATTAGGGTCGATTGTTTAATGGGGCTGCAGCAAAATAATGCACAGATAATATTTGTTACTCTTTTTTAATTATGAATAGTGTTTATGAAGGGTAGTGCTAATCATGAAATGAGAACGAAGGCTTGTATAGTCAGTACGTTTAGGGTTGAAACAAAGAAGATTGGAAAACATGGTTCTCTTGTAAACGGCGTGGTAAATATTTCATTGTTCAGTCGGTTCGAATGGTAATTAAAAACGTTATCGATTGCCAGACCGATTGTTAAATTAAAAAAAAGGTACAATCGAGGGTTCGATTATATAGTTTGTTGGATTTATCCGGTACGATCGTGACTGTAAAGTGATTCGACTGAAAATACAAATAAGTTAGAAGAAATGTTCAGAAAAAAAACTAATTGAATTTTGTTTATTCAATTTAATATCTTTGTTTAAAAAAAGATTCATACAAGTGTTTTGTTATAGTTTAACTTATTTATACTTTTTAATTATTCAACTTGAACAGAAATATTATCATAAATTAATTCCATAATATGTGGGTTTATACTAAAAGGAAGGCCAAGTGTTAAACCAGACACATTTGTTTTAAGAAATAAATCCGAATTTTTCCCTGTGAAAATCTATCGAGACGTATAATAAACCAGCTTTGTTTATAACGAATTAGTCGCGGTGTCAATTCACCTACGCACTGTAAATTAATAATGTTCAAGTAGAAACTTATAGCCACAAGCGGCCTTTTATAATAATCGCGGCGGCTAACAACCACCCAATGTCATTTTAATAATTTATGGACCGATTATATTACTTGCCCTCTGCGGCACGGCCGAATAAATAGGATCACGATAGATTATGCCGTATTTGTTCATTAATAATAACATGGGTCCAGACGTAAGTCACGAATCGGAGCTTTTGTGTTATCGTATATTGTCAATTCGATCTCTGCTAAGGAGTTCCGCGTGTCAACATTATCGAGAAGACGTTTATGCAGATGTCTTGTTTATTGATGAAACCACGAAGGACTGCGAACTCGAGACCCACGGACGAATTATTTGTTTTCTAATCAAATGTTGAATAATTTTAAACTTTTGACTAGATTCCGAATATCATTTCCACTAAAGAGTGTCTAGTTTGAAATAATTCGTTCATCGATCAGATTAAGTGAGATTCATGATTAATCGTTCGTACTGAAGTTAAAATTGTCGTTGTTGAACATTTAGATCGAGCTTAATTTCACGAATAATATTCAATCAATAGATTCTCAGGTCAGATAAAATTTCACTCGTCGCATCCGGTCTGCGGGTAGTACTTGGTCTGTGTGTTTGTTCTAATCTAATAAGTCGCTTTTCATTAATAAACTTGTTAGCTGTAGAACAGTCTATGTTTTAGAGAATTGTTGTAATCGGTTCGAGTAGGTGCGTTGTTTATAATCAGCAATATCTGCTTTAAGTTTGTACAAAATATCGATTTAATAAACATGAACGATATGAATGAATGAAATAACATGTTTTTTTTTTAATAAAAAAACTGACAAATAATATCTTTTTATATACAATTATTTATAGAATCTTTTATCAGTCATCATGTTTTCGGACGACCTTAAAAAAATTTTCAGCTTCAATTCATTTTCTTTCAGTTATGTTTTATCTGTTATTAAATTGTTGGGTATGACAGATCAAACGTTCATGTCTTCGTGACTGAACTTGTATCATTTTTTAAGTTTTATAAATACAGTTTTGAAATCAATCTATTCCGTAAATAATGCAGGATTCTTAAGGAAATTTAAAGAATAAAACACCACTTGTGTTGTTTATTCAATCAATGATGTATTTTTTCTTCATATCTTGCACATTTTTTATTTCTTTTCAAAATTTTTAATTTTTTAAATACACAAGAATTTAATTTAGTCATATATTCAATCAAATGTTCATTCACACATTTCTGACATTATAATTAACGTGAAACTTAGAGTTTTTTTCGATTGTTTCTTTAGTTGAGCTTAGAAGGAAAGAAATCTAAGCATCTTTTGGAGTTTGTTGTGAAAATATCTATATTTCATTTAAATTACCTTATAGGTTTAAATAAAATGATGATCATATTGTGCTATACAGAAATACTAATGAAAATAAAACATTAAGGTGTAATTTTTGTAATATATATGGCTTGGAAAATAGAATGTTTTCCAAATGAAAGAATAATCAACGTTTCGAAACTATACTTAAAACATTTTCTTCAAGTGTTGCTTAGTTGGTCGTTATGAAGGATGCTAGCGACCTTCTTCATCTTCAAGACTCTCGTCCCCAGCACGAAATTTTTGGAACCACCATTGCACCGTACGTTCCTTAACAGTATCCGTACCAAAAGTATCGTTTAGTTGACGAGAAATGACCACCAGTTTTGAACTCACGCCAGAAATTTGTTCTTATTTCATTTTCATTTTTAATTTAATAGCTCGGTTTAAAGAAAAAATTAATAATAAAACCAAAATCGATGTTACCGAAATACAGACCGAAAAATGGATTTTAAAATGATATTGGCATAAACACGATGCAATGACACTGATTGAAAAAAATAAAGTCAGAATTCAAAAAAGAAAAACCGCAATTATTTTCCTACCAACCTAATAGAAATATACATCTAATAATTTTTGTATCCGTTTTCGTAAAATTTGAAGTTAAAAGCTGTTAGTCATTGAACTCTCTCACAGCAATTGATAAAAAGTATAACTTTGAATCGAATTCCATTTTCTATACAATGAATTATTAATGTTCATTTCTTATACTTGTAACTTTCATTCACAGGGGAAATTTTTCAATTTTCTTTAACTACTGACATGGACGGCACGTGTGTACGTTTTAATCCGTCGAAGCTGATGAACACGTCGTGTAAATTGTTTATGTACGGTATTACTCACCGAGATCGTGAGTCATTGAATCAATTTCTGGGGTGTTTGGGTCTCGCGTGTCCGCCAGTGTCTACAACGAGTGTGCGTGCGCCGACAATAAACGATATTGCAATTTCGCACGTGCATTTTGAAAATCATAATTGACACGGAATACAAATTTGTGTCCGTAACACGACGTAATACCATTCGTGCAAAAGTTTCAGTTAATCAGTTCTTGTTGTCTATTATAATTGTGCCGCAATGTTTGCGCATAGTCACATGAGATTGTTATAGTTTGTTCTCTAGTAATTTATGTAGATATATATATATATATATATATATATATATATATATATATATAATTTGCATGTATATAGTTATAAACTAATTTTCTGGCCTTACTACATTCTGAAATTAAGCGAGGCTGCGCTCGAAATAAAATAACGTGTTATGCTTTTTGTTGAAAACAAGTATAAGGCAATAAACATCAAAAATTGATCACGGTATTCAAGAATAAACCGGTAGCTATTGTACAGCTACTTTGTTTAACAACGAAATACATTTTTAAATAATTATTACACTGTTTATTTTTCATTATGTCCTATTTTGAAAAACACAATCGGACAGTGTTGTCATACACATGTCATATGCACAACAATACGTTCATATTATTGTTTTTTTTTTGCGAACGCAATTACAATAGACGTTAATTGGACATGCGGTGGGTTTTTTTTCATTTGAAATGCGGTATCGATGTGTTAAATAGCGGTGTCAGTTTTCTTTGAACTATTCCAAAAATTTGCATGTTGTGAAATGTTTTAAATTTATATTTCTGTTTTTCACTTTCAGATAAAAACTGTTTCTTTTGAAAAATCTTTTCTAATTTTCTAAATACAATTAGCTTTAGTCTAGTCACATATCAATCAAATGTTGACTCATATATTTCTGATATTACAATCGATTTTTTAATTCGTGGAACTGAGATGTTCTCTTCGATTCTTCTTTTAGTTGAGCTTAGAAGGAAAAAATACAAGTGTATGATTTATATTTTATAATATTATTATATTTTATTATATTTTTCAATATTTAATAAAATCTGTTTAAGATTTTTGAAAATGGCAATTATTTGTTTGATAAGAGGTTTTAGCAGTAGCATAGTTACAATTCTTGGGACCACCGGGCTACTAGGATTCGGTGGGGACGTGGAAGCTTCTATATAGCTTTTTCTTTCAAGGGGTTTCAAGGGGTTGCATTACCATAGTCTGATGTTTCTTCTGATAGAAAATGTAAGACCCACATCAAGCGACATTTTCATTATCAATGTAATCTGATGATTTGTTATATTTTAAGGATTCATTTTATTAACTTTTGAGCTATTCAAATATTTAATGATTTTATATATATTTTTTCTTTATCTTCAAGTAATTGCTGCCATCGTGTCCAGTTTAAGATGATTCGAAACTTATTAAAAATTTAATACAATTTTATTAGCTTAACATAAATAATCAAAGTGTTTAGTTGATTGAAACTAATCATATAAATCATTGATTTTTTTAAATATATATATATATATATATATATATATTCAATATGTAAAAGAAACTATAAGAAAACAAATAACATTCTTAATAATTAAGAACTTAATTATTTTATTTTAATTAACATTCTTAATTATTGATAATTAAAGTGTCCACAATAAAATCCGACAGCTAATGCCGTAATTAATTATAAAATTGACGAATGAAGATAGTGTAATTTTCCAATCAAACCATATATGTGAATATATACTTATTGTGAATAATTAAAAAGATACGTGCATGTGATTAATTACAGCAAACTGTATTGTTGTAAATATGAATTATTAAAGCTGTGCATTTGAAATAATTACAGTACAACACACTTTTGTTGCTAATTAACAAATGATTTAAATATAATTTAATTGAGTATTGCAGTCGAGTCACGAGAGATAGAAATATACACGTGTGTATGTACGGAACGTATAAATGGAATGTAAAATAGAGATTAACCGTCGGAAGAAAATATAAATTCGAATCGTTCGCAGCGCGCACATCCCCGTCCCGTCCGCCACCCCCGAAAAATCTGTATTCGATCAATTTACATTGTTGCTTTTAATTAAATTATATTGCTTTCGCAGTGATATTGATTTATATGGAAAAAACGGATAAGCAGGAAATATTCGTAAAATGAATCAATTACACAGCAATATAATTAACTTGTTTATTAATTACTTTGTACGTGACCGGGTCGCACAGCGACTGGCTGAACTTAAATCATTGCGTGGTGTGAATACTGTTTTTGGCAGTTTGGCTTCTGTGTTTTGCTATTGTGTTTTGTTTGCGTACGGGGGAACTGGAGAATAAAAAATTTTTTTGTTAATAACGGGACGGAATATTGTTTTCGTCGTGTGAACATTCGCGGCAGGATGGGGCGTCGACGAAAATTTGATATGTCAACGAGATATTAACTTTAAATGAGATACAATAAAAGGGGATTATTTTTTTTTCGGACGTACGTTGAGTCCGGTATTAAGGTCATGTCAGGCAAGATGTTTTTTTTTTAAAAAAATTTTTAACGTTCATTTGACGTGTACGGTGTTTATAGAACGCGCAAATTGAACGATTTCAGTATAAAATAATTATTAAACGTCCGTGATTTGGGAAAAAATTAAAAAATAAATGTAGCAGCGTATTATGTATTTATTTAAAATTTTAAATATAATTTTTTATTTACATATTTACTTTCCAAATTTGTATTTGTTAATGTTCGTATAACTTTAAATATGTCTTAGTTTGACAAAAAAATTTTATTGAAATATTAACAAATCGGTTTTTATTTATTTGGCATCTATTTAACTTTATTATTGGGTCATCTGGTAAGAAAACCGTTTTTTTTAAATAAGTTTTGGAATAACGGAACAAATTGACGTTTTAATTTGGATCGAACAGCTAATATTTTTTCTTGTAAATTTTCCTGATCACTGTTGGATCTCTCACGATAAGACTGAGAAAAATTGCGTACAATTGACTAACGTATGTATCTGATACGTTATTGAAATAATTGCAAAGTATTGCATCATGAATTTTCACCCATGTAAAAAAACCGCATTACTTATGGGGATGACCAAATACTTGCAATATTAAATCAATTTTTATTTACACACCGAACCACTATACATTGAAAAATAAATCACCAATGCCCTGTTCATCAAAGAATTGAATTTATGATCTCCACATTAAAAAATGTAACTAATTAAATTGTGTACACGTTATTTATTCGTCTGATATTTTGTAATAATTCACAATTAACGAATAATCGTTACTGCTTGTTAACGCGTATAAGAACGTTAACTAACTAGTTTAACGAAGGGCTCATTAATACAAAAAACGGGATCTCTACGACCTTGGACCGGATTTAAACGAATATCAAGTTATTCGAAAAATAATCACTTCAATATTTTGAACGGCTCTCGTATATACTTAGAACTGTTAATAATCTTTACAAATGAGCAAACATATTTCAAATCTCGTGATATATTTCATGAAAACTGGATTTAATAGTATTGAAGTTACATATATATATATATATATATATATATATATATATGTGTGTGTGTGTGTGTGTAAACTTGTGTGTTTACCTAAAAGCATCAAATAATTAATTACCATTGACAAATATACACAGTTATATAAAAACAAATCTAATTGTTAATTAACCATCGAGTTTCGAAGAAGATAATCACATTTCCCAATAATGACTGAAAATAAACTTCTAGGAAACAGAGAGCTACGAAAGTAATTAATGGGGTGGTATTTTTATCGAGAAAATTAAAACAAAGATTACAACAAAGGATCTAATTTAAGCGTTTGAGGATTTTATTGAAAATCGTCTAAAGATTTTCTTCTCTTTAAACTTCTTAAAATGTTTTTTATTTCGTTTATCTATTTTTGATTCACTCACTGGTGGTAAAATTTAAATTCTTTTCTTTTTATTTTACTATGATTCATGTTTATGATTTTCATTCTTGTTAATTGAACAAAGATTTATTTAATTCTCTGTTAGAAAACGTATTATATGTAATGAAAAGTGTAATTGTTGACATCTAATTATAATTAGGTACTGACGATTGATCTATTTCTTTTAATGAATTAGATATTTTTCGAATAATCAATGCTTTAAAATAAAATAACCCTAAAGATGTGTTCACTTACTTGTATTATGAAATTGAAGATATTGAAATATCAAATTAGATAATAATTAAGTATTTAACATTTTTAAGAAAAAAATAAATGTCGATGTACTAATTAATCTGTGAAAATTTGGATAAAAAAATATTCGAATCCTTTCATTCTGTTATATTTATGCCTATCATTAGTAAAATACTACATTAATATTTGAATTAGTTTCAGATTTTAACTCATACTCATTTATTATTTAGATTTAATTTTAAATGCAAATATTGAATAATTTAGAGGCATCTTAAAAACGTTTTTTTTTATAAATAAACATTTTTTGATAATTTTCTTCTTTTTCTCTTAATATTTGAACTTGCTTTATTTAATATTTACCTATTTTTGAGTGATTTATATATATATATATATATGAATAAATGTGTTTATATATGTAAAAAAATGTAAATAAATTGACCTTTTATATGCACGTACCTGTCATACGTTCAACTTGAAATATGTTGTCATTTAACAGCGAACCGAAATAAAGATAAAGGGAATACTTCATACACGTAAAGTGTAAAACATAGTGAAAAATGTAATGTTAAGAAGAATGCATTCTGTCGGTAAATCTCGTCGACGTTATATTGGCAAGCCTGAACCGCGTCGTTCTATGAGAAAAACTCTTATATTCGTGATATATGACGTTCAACTCGTTCCTACACCGAACAACAACTAAAATATTAATCAACATGCCTTAATATGAATTGAATATTCGAATACGGAGATTAGCTATAAGTCTGCAGCAGAAACACTATTTGAACAATCCTGTTTGGTTATGTTCGTCGTCACGTTGACATTTATTTAGAATTCTTGGAATTGAAATTAACTCGAATGGAGTATAATTTAATATCCTGCTTTTAAAATATTTTATACACACATCTACATGTATATATATATATATATATATATGTGTGCGTATATAATTTTATAAAGTACAATGTTACAAAGTTAAAATGTACTTTCTATTAAAAGCTTTTTTAATTACACAAGGCATTAGTTTTTTTTGTTAGAAACGATATGTTTTTAATTTCCAACTCTAATAGTTGTTTTCAATGAGAAATTCATTTTAATTAAATGCTTCATTTATTTTTATAACACGTTTATAATTTTTTTATAACAGTCTGACAAGTATGTATGTATGATATGTATATATATATATATATATATATATATATATATATATATATATATATATATATTAGGTGTACACATTAAACCGGTGTCTTTAAATTAAACCAATCATAACTCTGTTTTCAATTAAAATACTTCCTCGGTGTTTTACGATTTTGAAGTGTTAACATTACTATTTAAAAACTATATATCTTGTCTAAACAGTTGACATAACCTCACAAACCAATAGTGAACTCCATGGCTTGTGAAAAGCAGCATATTTTTCGCATTCCAGTTGCTCCAATCTTCGGCAAAGCTCCAAGAATGATTTTTTCAGCTTTAAGGAAAGATGTTGTACTTTAGAAAACATGCCAAAGTACTTTAAAACAGTAGAATAATTCCGAAAATGTATTACGACTCAATCCTGACATTTTTTTCGACAAGGGGATTCGTCAATTAGCCGACATTTGGAGCAAAGTCATACAAAATAATGGGGGATGTTTTGAGGATTGAAATGTGTACATCTTTCCGTAAACATTATTTTTTTTTAAAAAGAGCATCGAATTAATTTTTACACTTTATATATATATATATATATACACACACACATATATATATATATATCTCAGAACATGTACTGTTTTAAATATTCACAGAGGATTATTTGTGTGGCAGTTAGATGTTGGAGTTAAAATAATTTTTATTTAAAATTTAAATATTATCTGACAGGTATCTTCCGTACGTTTTCTGAAAAAGTGATACTAGAATGACAGGACGTGAATATCGATGAACTAGATAATATATATATATATATATATATATATATATATATATATATATATATATATATTGATAAATTATTGTATACCGAATACGTTGATGGCTTGTCCGAATATATTTCTATGTTTTCACATGCTATGCTTATACAGAAATACATATGCACGACCGGGTATCCGTGAATGAAAGCTGTAAAATCTAACAGATGTTAGTCGGTGAAACACCATCAATTATTATGAAGCATTGTCAGATACGTCGACAGCTTAACGCATCGGTAATTAATAAATGGTAATTCTACGCTTCCTCCTGCGTAAAACCAGTTCGAATATCGTTTTTTTTTCTTTCTTTTCCCCGTATACGTTTTATTAATATGGATGATGTCTCACTGTCCGTTAATGGTAATAATTAAATTGAATAAATAAATAAGTACGGATACGCTGGAACTAGTCGAGGAAGGTGTAAGTTCTCATGACGGAAACAGTTTACGGTGTCTCGTCGTGCAAGTTTCAGAATACCGGAACGTTAGTGTCGACTGCATAATGAGAGAAAAATGCCTTAAGTGTAAATACAGTGTAGTATCGCTATTACTGTTACTAGTACGTGTAACAATGGGGTTAAGTTGAGTGTCGAGCTTAGCGACAAAACAGCTACATGATAAATCATCTACTGTAAGCTTTGTACGGCACGTTGATATTGTACGACTATGACAATGTACTATTAAAGGCTCCATACTGGCTCGAATATAAGCGTTGCCAGACTGCCAGGTTTGGCATCCAAACATCATCCTGACATCATTGTTACTGTGTTGTAGTAATAGTTATAATAAAAGTCGGGTGTATAACAACAGTTTTAAAATACTGAAGCCTTGTACGCTAGTTTAAATATCCATTCAAAACACTAACGGCCAATGTACATACACATGTGTTCGTTTTTTAGTTATATACATATTATATATATGGTTATTCAACTTAAAGTTCTACACAAAAGTATTGAAAAAAAACCGCAAAAATACAAAAAAAACATTTCCCATTTAGCATTTCAGTTCAATTATATTTTAGTATTGAATTGATTTAAAATACTAAATAAAAAATAATATGACTTTTCTTAACCCTTGCACTCTTTTTTAACACTTCCATGTGGATTCTATATTGAATCACCCTACATACATGTATATATATATACATATACACACACAAATATATATATATATATATATATATATATATATATATATATATAAAATAATGAAAGAGAAATACATTTATTGATTTGCAAAAACCAGAGAATATTAATGTAATTCTAATGAATTGCTGTTACATAACAAAGCAATTGAAATGAAAACAAACAATATTTTAAAAGATAAAAAGCTGTGATTGTAAACGAATACAAGACAAAAATAAAAAAAATATTTTAACACATAGAATTGTTTGTAATATTTAATTTTTATTGATTCGTTCACATTTTCATTTATATTATATATCAGTGTGTACAGTAAATACTCGTATAGTATGGTTAACTCGTTTTACGAAAATATCATTTGTAATATCATAGTGAAATATGTGTAACTATTTTAAGAGTTTCGAAGTTCAAACGAGATGTATTAGATCATTCCTACAGTACTTTATTGCGTTTTATATTAAAAAGTAACATATTTTTAAATATGTACTTTATTTTTATTTAATATATCAATAGATATTACAAAATGTCCATTAAATTACTTTAATAATACCTAAATGTATATGCCTTAAGTCCACAGTGAGATATTTAACTTTTAAAATTGTTTCACTAATAAGAAATCGTTATCATGTAATTCGAATGAAAAAAAATTGACTACTTAAAGATATCAAGTAATGATTACTAACAGAATATCACAATATTTCATCTTAATCGTGATTTTTTCCTATTTCGTTCTCCTTTCATACTTAATACCGTGTTATCAACTCCGCGATATGAGAGATGTCGCAATTCTTTGACCGTGTTAATCGAATACGTGTTGTAAAAGTACCGGTTATATCAGAGTTTACTGTATGTAGGAATTTTTATATCTGACGATCAGATGTATCTGTACTAATTTACAATTTTTGTTATTGTGAACTTCTGATGTAAATGTCGATGATTGAAATGAAAGGAAAATATTTATTTTAATTAATCATCTGTCTAAGATTTATTCAAATTTAAATTTGTTACCTCATGGATAATAAATTTCAATATAAATTTTCACACAATTGAAACCTGTGTAATATATCAACACACACACACACATTATATATATATATATATATATACACATAAACAGATTGTACAGTTCGACAACAATATTAATAGCACTGTAATATAATACGACGTGTCTAAACGCACTTTCCGAAAATCATAAATCAGCACTTTTCTTCGACTACATACCTCACAGAATTAACGTTTTCAATGATTGATAGGTGCAAACTTTCTCTCATACGGGAGTCGATTCTCCGACTGTTCGCTTATTACAGAAGTCGAACTCGCTAGGTGTATTTTTTTCATAAAACAATCATCCGGAGATTGGTAATTAGATGCCGTGTAGAATCGAAAGACTAATCGTTCTATTTTATCATACTACGAACTCCCTGTCTAGTTTCTCACTCCCATTAATTAATTAATGTAATAGTATTTGATATGTCATTATCGTACATGATCTCGAACTACTGACTAATCGCTAGCAAACACAAGAAATGGAATCGTTTTATTATCAAAGGCGTTTCTAATTTATTATTAATGTCTTTAGGATAGAGCTTCCTGTATGATGCATCAATACATACATACATACATACATATATATATATATATATATATATATATATATATATATATATATATATGTATATATGATATCAAGAACAGAGAAGAGCTTTCTCACAGCTATTTAAAATGACAAACGTATCTTCGTCGAAACACCTACGGCTGGAACACACAAGTCAATCATCCGCTGACATGTTCAAAGCCATAGCCTCGAGACGAAATTAGTTCAAAGTTAAATTCGTACAACTGTTAGATTTTTCCTGCAGAATTCTCACGTGGTTTTAAACAACGCGATGAACGTCAATGTCAAATCTAAATATTTCTCGCCGCGTTTCCGTACGCGAATGTCGAAAATTCGTTCACAAATTTAATTTTCGTAGAACGCGGAATTTAAAACATCAGCGGATTTATTATACTACAAATTGTTAAGATACATGCTATATTTTTTTCTGTTCAGTTTAACATTGCGTTTTGATTTTCAATATGTGCGGAATGAAATCTAGATAGATTTGAATTCCTTTGATGTTGTTGTAATGTATTTATTCTCCTCTTTTGGATTATACTATTCAATTAAATTATGTTTTTGTTACTCGTACGTATTGATAAGAATAGATAATAAATAAAAACCATTTTTCATATCATATTAATAGAGTTAGATGGTACTTACATTATTTTTATGTAAGTTTAAAAATGTATTTAGATTTTTTCTACCACTTCAATTTCAAACTGAATTACTATTTTGTATTTTAATTCTAAAAAATATATTTTTTCAAACTACTACATTCATTAACATCTATTTATTGGTTCTCTATATACATTTTTCGTATAGAAAGTTTTTCTTCAATGTATAAAAAAGTGAGTATCTTATTTTAACTTCTCTTGTCTTAATATTGCTTAGAGAAATGTAAGTGGAAGGATTTTTCTTTCTGTAGGAGACAGATCTTATAGCTAACAGTAAATTTAAGATACTTGTAAGTACATTTAGACATTATATCAATGTAGAAAAGCACATTTTGACTGTGGAGTAATTATCAGTGTAATTATTAAACAAAAATAGTAATTCAATGAGTCTTCCTTAAATTCTTGCAATACTATTAGAATTTTAAAAACAATATGTTGATAATTGTTTGACTAACTGATTAGAACTCTTATACAGAGTTTTCCAATAAGAATACATTTTTTTAATTTGAAATAAAATACAGAATTTGTACTGAAATTTCAAGTATGTTTATTGTAAATAATAGTTAGGAATATGCCATTTATAAGTGAAAAATAATATTGTGTAAGTGACCGCCACGTACTTTCTTACAAGTAACCATTCTTTTATTAAAATTTTCAATAACATCCCTGCACAATTGGGGCTTTCTCTCATCAATTACTGTCCGAATTTCATCTTTTAGGTCGGAAATTGTTTTAGGATTATTGGCATACACTTGTCCTTTAACGTGACTCCAAACAAAGTAGTCGAATGGTGTTAAATCGCAGGATCTCGGTGGCCAATTAATCTCTTTATTTCTGGAAATAAAGCGAACAGGAATTTTCATCCTCAATAAGTCAATAGTTTCACCAGCTGTATGGCTTGTTGTACCGTCCTGTTGGAACCGAATGTCTTGTAGATAAATATCATCCAATTTTGTAGATAAAAATTGGTTATCATGTTTCGGTATCTTTCTGTGAAATATAACCTCTTAAAAAATTGCGTCTCTATTGGAAAACCCTTCATAAAAAATTACAGTTAATAGATCTATAAAAATAAAAGTTTTATTAAGCAGAATAATACGAATTTCGTTCATAAACTGTTTAAATTGTTCCAGAAAATATGATAGTGCCTCAACATTTTAACAAAAGGCAGAGTAAATTCATTTTATTTCTCATAACGTTATAAAAATCTTCAACATTATTTATTTAGATTTTATTAAATATTTAAACTAGATTCAGTTATAAAGTTACTAAAAATATAAAACAGATTTATATATATATATATATATATATATATATATATATATATATATATATATATATATATATATATATGAGAAACTGTTCAGAGGAAATATAATAAATACACGAAGATTGGTGTGAAATAAGAGGAGCGAGTGTATTGTCACTTTCGAAAAGATTTATAAAGGGATTTGCGGACGGAAAGTCTTTGGCGCAACGAAAACGAGATTTTGTGTATTCCGTGCAGAAATTACACGTCGCTAAAATATGGACAGTTTGTAAAATGTGTCCGGCGAAAAAGCGCACGATGACGTAATCCTATTGTGTTAAGTGCCGGAAGATGTATTACCGTTTACATAGTAGTTGATGTTGGCCGAAGTGAAACCGCTGAACAGTGTCTGTCGTTTCCAACACTTGTGCGGTATTTATTTATTTGTTATTGTTCATGTACCGTGGATAATTTACATAAATGTAATCAAGTAAAGATAAAAAATTACGGATTTCAACAAGAACTATAGCACGAGCTTAGAACAGAAGTTTTAATTGCGCTGTTCAAGATACATTTGGTCATATTGAGTGTTTCTCATGTCATTATATACTTTTTTAAGTGTATATCTTTTTAAAAATGCTATTATAGAATCTCTCTATCATTCAAGTTTTTTCCTATTTGCATTCTCTTATTATTATATCTTAGATTTAATATTAATTTTTGTATAATGTTTTTTTTTATTATTATTTGAATACTTTTGAAACAACTTTATCATTTAAAAAAAATAAATTTCGTTTTTAAACCATTATAAACATTCATTCGTTTATAATAATATTCAAATGCTTGAAGTAGAATCTCTTGGCACATCGGTCAATAACCCGCCATGTAATTCAGTTATTAAATGTTTATAAACATTTAACGACGAGGCACAAACAAACGTTTTGAAATAAAAAAAAACAGACACATATTTGCAAATAAATAAAAACGCGTGCAGTAAAAAAGAGTACAGGTCCGTTTTACATACGTCAACAGTGGGCAATAATTATTCATACACGTATAAAAGATTCGTGTCACAAAGGGACTTATTAAAAGTACAATTCGAAACTTTTGATGTATTAATAAATATGTAGACTCGCGCAGCCCCCTTTTCGCAATGAATATATTAAACTGTGTACCTACTATACATGAAACTTGTAACAGTGTGTACAGGTTCTGTCAATATTGTATGCATTGTGTGCGAGTGTGTGTGTGTTCGTATAGAGTGGATGCTCGAACAGAGTGTGCAGATCCCACACCCTTATCGGCTTACGCACACATAAACCCGTTACGATTCGCCAACGCGATTATATTTGTCTATTGTGTTTTTTGGTCGATTCTATTTAAGGGTATTAGTTAAATGATGTATTTAGTAAGTGTGTAATTTCTGAATATTATTCTGCATCGCTCTAGCCGATGTTATGATATAATTAATTCGTTCAATACAACTTCGGACTGAAAACATGCCACTCTAAAACTGTTACGAGGGAGTCTTTTCAAAATTAATCCACTTATGCGATGCATTCAGTTAGGGTGACAGATATTAAAAATGTATATTAAATACTGTTTAGTATTTCGTTCAGTTCTTTTTATTTCTTAATAATTTAATATTAAATTTAAAACTGGCATGGATGTGTAGAAAAAATTGAAAATAACAGATTGTAAAAATTTGTTTGAAAATCGCATATTCGAGATCAGGTAAAAGGGATGATCTGTAAGATAATATGAAGAGGGAAGCTATTGATAATTGAAAATAAGATAATGGAGTTACATGGTAGAGGGGGAAAGGGATTAAATGTTAGTAGGAGGTAATCAATCGTCCAATCTGAATAATAGATAGATAGATATTATAATATCTCTCTATAATTAGAAATTAGTCCTGTCCACACTTTCTGGAAATTTTATTCCTGTTCTGATTGATTGAGGGAGATTGTGTGGTCTTCATTCTGATTGCTTGACATCAATTAACATTGGTTGCCATGTATGTGTAGCTCTATAATGGTGTACAAAGAAAGAGGGTATACGATTTCAGTGTAAAACTGGTAAGACATTTATTCAAAATGTTGTATTCACTGAAGCTTTAGGATAAAAAAAATGTTACACATTTTAACAAGGTATTTTGTTGTTAATTTTTATAAACTTTTCCAGTAAAACTTTTACATTCTACGTAGATTATTTGTGCATGTAATTTGTTAATATTCGTTATTTGTTAGGAGAGAACGACCCTTGGCGAGCGGGGGGTAAATCCGCCCGCGAGTGAATGAGCGTTTCAAGCAGGGGGAAGAGCTCGCTGCTCTTTTTAAAAATATAATTTTGAAATATGAAATTTATATTAAAAAACTAATTTGTTAAGAAATGTTAAAATATTATTTATCGATTATATCGTGTTTAAATTCTTATTATATATTTCTGTGAATTTTAACTGGTTGAATTAAACACTCAGGATCTATGTATTCGCCACGAAAATCGATAAAGTCTGACAGGTGTATACTATCGTGGTAATTTTGCTGAAATGAAGAAGTAGACAGAAAAATATCCGCAAAGAATATTTTATGTTTGATAATGTTACTGTATATCCACTCGACTCGTAAACGTTGAATCGGGCAGGTCTTCAACTGCACGTTTCGAGTCCATCGCGTGGTGGAGGCGCGTTCGTGGAACGTACCGAATCGCATCCATCACACAAATGAACTAATCAACAAATGGCGAAAGTGAGTAAAGTTTTTTGCCAATCACGACCGTAAACCGAATTACAGATGAAACAAATACGGAATATGTTTTTCACGTAACGCACGAATTATGAATACATTTTCAAATGAGATGAAATATTTCGTCGGCACGTTCGTTCGTTCATTTTCAACGGCATAAGCCAGATGTTTCTGCCGCCTTTCTTTAATCTTTCATCGTTAATGTCACTTCGTATGCTTATTCTTCTTCAGTAATGTTGTCTCATCTCTAATGCGTAATTTATATTTCTTAGCTCATATTCTTTTTCTTATTTTTACTATCACACGCTATCATTATTTGTCTTCCTTAATATGATTATCATCCATAATATTTTTTAACTTGACTGAAACGCGTCTGTTCAAAATTACGGCCTCCGTTTTCTTTTTATTAAATCTGTTATATACCTACACACATGTACAAACGCGTTCTCTCTCTCTCTCTCAGAGAGAGAGAGAGAGAGAGAAAAAGAGAAGAAATATTAATATTAATAAATGTTTAAACTACATATATAATGCCGATTTCTTTAAAGTACATTAAACTAACTTTTTTGTCATCTTTTTATCGTATAGAGTTCAGATTTTTCTGTGATTAATTTATACTTCATGTTAGTAAATCTAGATTTTAATTCTATAGTTGTCTGCTATATTACGATAATCACCAGACTGTATCCAATCATATGACGGTGTATTTAAATTTAGAAGCAACTACTTTCTATTAAAACACAATTGCAAGGTAACTCAGCATAAAATTCAATCTGATTTTCATAAATATACAGAAAGAGTAATCAAGTACAAATGTTCACACTTTATTTTAAATTACTTGTACGATAACTTGTGCGGAATGCTCTCATCTAGCTTAAAAAGCTTACTAATCATTTTCAAATATACAGATGAATAGTTGAATACTAATACATCTATCGTTAAACTTGGATTTTGGCCCCACTAGTACTCTCAGGATCTCATCATCAAACTCTTGAGGATATCCTGACTTCCTCCTCTTCAAAGGCTGTAGTTCACGATCCGAAATCGTTGAAACCATTTCTGTCCTTGACTAAGAGTTATAAAATCTGAATTATAATTTTCCTATAATTTTTTCACTGTAGGTTATAGCGTTGTTGCCCTGATCGAACTCTCAAAACAAAACATGCCTAATATGTTCTTTTGACACTTCCATGATAACTAATGTTTTTTCTTGTAAATTTGTTTGATCAGTGTCAATCTTCAACGATAAGACTGAGAGAAATTTACACACAATTGAACAGAACATGCATCTGGTACGTTATTACAATAGTTGCAAAATATTGCATCATTCATTTGAAAATACCGCATTACTTATGGGATGACACAATATTTAGTTTGATAAAATTAATAGTACCATAAATCAGAATCACAGAATAATTTTCAACTGTACTCTAGCAAAAAATTTAGATTACACGAATTCTGATTTCCATTATACTATTTTGTTTATTTATAAAACTAAATTGAACGAAAAATTCCCAACTAATTATTCATTGTTTTATGATTGTAAAATAATAGAATTTTCTGTGTTTAAAATAATATATATATTTGCTAGTAAATTATTTATTTATGAAGCTTAATGAATAAAATATAATATTATTAATTGGCCGTTATTTATAGTTTGATAATTAATGAAATAATTGAAATATTATATATGTATATATATATATATATATCTGTGTCATGGTTGACGTTCTGTATGCGCGTAAAAGTGTGTGTACACATTTACAAAATTTTGTGTTTCCTTTGTGCATATAGACACTCGTTTTAATGAAACTATACACTGGATGCTGTACATGAGAGATAATTGCCTTTTTCTATTTTTACTCTCGTCATTTATTAGCTGTTTTATACATGCTGTACGCGATACAACAGCATAATCTCTATTTAGTCAGTTAGTGTTTCAGTACAGTATTTTTTATATGCATACCGTGTCAACTATTTGTATTATTTTTCTTACAATTACATCAGATACGTTTATACTTTTGTCACATTCGGCAAATATTCTAATTAAAATTGCCTTATGAAATAGATCCCGGTGTACTTCAACGGAAACATGACTAGCATGAAAATGCTATTGCGCATATTTATTATCTTTTGTAGAACTTTTTTGTACTCAGTTCGTTCTGTCTGTAGTTTTTTTTTATTTAATTTCATTCTTCTAGGTACAGTTTTTCTCAAATATTTAATTGAACAATTCCATTATTATCATTTATTAACGAAATGAATTTTTCTATTTTTCGTTCATAATTTTATTATTTTATTAATTTGAATAAAAATATAAAAGTAAATATGTCTACAGACACTTATTAAGTGTTGATATGAATGGGTGATTCCCAGAAAAAATATGAACTATTATTTCAATATAGTGATATTTGAAATACTATCAAAACGTTTTTAAATTAAATAATAAAATTTTCAAACTAGGAAAAATATATACATTTTTAATTTTTGACCTGACATGCCATTTTTGAAACGTGTCTGAGCTGACGGTGTAATTTGTCCATCGACTGACATTGATCATAAGGCAAAAATTAGATAATATTTTAGTTTGTGGAATTTATTACAATTTTTTTGCAAATTTCTGAGTGCCATTGAGTTTTAAATTGTTTTTGGCTCTGTGTGATTATTGATTCCTGTAAAAGATTTTTTTAGAAATTGTAATAATATAAAATCATTCCCTCCTTCAATCATATTAAATACAAGATAGAGTTATTTGTTTTTACATTAAATTGGATATTAGTATGGGAAAAAGGTAGATTTTGTTGAGATTATTGATTAATTTCCAAAAATTAAGGATCGAAAGTAAAATTTGTAGAAATATTTTTTTCTTTGAAGACTAAACTGAGTGCTGAGATCAGATTTCTTGTATTTTTTGTATAAAATAAAACAGTATTATCTTTTCACTGATTTTTCAACATTCTGTATTTTTCTGATTTATAATTGATTTTTTACAACACTGTATTGTTTCATATTTTGTTTATAAACAAAATATACTTTCCTGTAGTTCAATGTTAAAAATATATCTGGAGAAAGTTGTTCAATCATAAAAACGTTCCGAATGATAAATAGTTTTCGTGAGATCCGGTGACTAATATGATTTTTTCAAATTATGTTATAGTATTTTCACTGGGTTTCTTTTAACTCTTTATCCAATAATGTTCTTATTTTATACAGATGGTTATTGCAAATATATGGTTTTCTTAGGCAGTAAATATTTATCTCTATAGCTCCTCAAATAATTCCAAAAAAGAATCGCTAACGGACGAAGAAACAGCTTTAGAAACCGATAAAACCGAAAAAATATCGTTTCGAGCGACGCTTCGAAAAAGAGTTGTTACAATTTTATCATTCAGTGAGTTTATTATAATAAACCATTTTTTTATATCACCATACCATACGAGTACGAGTCACCACTGATAAAAGTACTATCACACATATGCACACACACTTGGACGCACATTTTCGTGTACCCATTTTTTCGTATGGAAAGCAAATACGGACACCATTGTGTTGTTGTCCCCTGTTGTCATGTGTACCGTTCGTCGTCCGTTTGGCCCCCAGGGTGCAATCGCGCGCAAAAAGTTTCTCCTATCGCAAAGTGTGTCTCTCACATCGCCTCCACATCGAACCCTCATCTCGACGTCGACCGCCTTCGGCGGTCTTCCTACACCCATTGTGTGTGTCATAGGTACATGGTGTGACGCGCTGGAAATGACACTGGCCCTCTTGTATATTTTACATTTGGATTTTTTGACAAATGACATGTCCGTATGTGCATGAATTTTTTGTTTGCAACGATTGTAAGTGGTGTACGTCGGCCTATACATTCACACTCATATATATTTTCAAATATACATGCATTATATATAAATATAACCATACGTACATATATATATATATATATATATATATATATATATATATATATATATATATATATATATACATATTACATTATAACTAGTTTCACATACTTGCCAAATGGTTATGGAAATTTCTAAACAAATTTCAATAAACGAGTACACGTACGTTTATATATATATATATATTGAAAATTATACCTCAATGTACATAATTGAAATTATTTAGAGTATAGTATGAAATAACTTACATTCAATGACATATTTGTCAAATTTAATAAATAGGATCATATAGAGGTAGTTATGTTTCGGTTATTTTTTTTTATTTTTGAAGAAAAAATGCTTAAATTTCTTGCACATATAAGTTTTCCAAAACAGAGCAGGAATTCATCATTGATACGTATTGTTTTGTGGTAAACAAAGTCCTATGTTACAATTTCAGAATTTTAACAATTAGGAATTCATTCGTTGACCGTGAATTTTATAACCGAGTCGAGCTATATCAGTACTATCTGATTAATTTTTGAAAATTACACACTGCATAACACTTACAAATCTTATAAGTTGTTTAAGTAGTTAATGGATAAGTATTCAATGGCTTAATACCATAAAGTCTGATTACAGTTTCTAAAAACTAGTTTAAAAAATTGTGAATTCTTTACTGTTTTAAGAACTTGTCGTCCCGGTTATACTGAAACTCATTTTAATTTAATATTGTAATGCCAATTTAATGTAGCATTGATTTTCTCTTTTTAAATAATGATCCCAATTCTGTAAACTAGTACTAGTTTTAATTTTTAATTATTGTATATTTTGAATTTGTACTCATAATATATATACTGATACTGAATAAAATTATAATTATTATTTTCTTTTGTTACAGGTGAGCTGATTTTAAGTAAAAATCTTCATAAATTTGAGGGTAAGAGTTGAAGAAAATCGATAAACGTTTTTCTGAATAAATTTTAGTGATTTTTGAAATGATTTAAAATCGAAAATAATTGTTTTACAAAATTTCGAATAAGTGTAATAGTTTCTAAGTTAATTTAATTAGTATTTTTGAAAGCATATCATCTTATTAAATAATTATTAATTTTAATAATTCGTAATTTCTTCTTCAGATTATGACTTTCTGCTTGAGAGTCTTGAAGTATGTAAAAGGATAAAAACTCTAATAATATAATTATTTTCAATATATTTTAATAATTTAAGGCCTGGTAAATCATTTGAGTACTTTTCTACCACGACTAGTTTGTCATTAAATATGTGATTAAAATATTATTCGAAATTTTTAATTTTAATTTTTAAAAAAATCATGAAAAATTATACAAATAATCTAGAAATTTATTCAGAAAATCTTTACTAATACACTTTTATATTTATGCGAGTATTTATATAAAAAAGTAAAAACAGAGATTGACTTTATAAGAATTAAAGGAATGCGTATCATTTATAATTAATATAATAGTAGAATAATGCATTTTTTGACCTTAATTAATTTATTTATACTCTGGTTACCGAACCCTGTAATAAAAAGTGAGTTTACGAGGATGAATAATGTATGGATTGTTTGAAATAGATGTACCATTAATAATTCAGATGTGGATATTAATAGAGCGTGATAGAAATATTAATTTTTAACTAACTGACACAGTTCTGAAATGGTTACTTTCAATATGTATGCTCGAAAATTGTAATTTGTATTAAATAAAAGACGCCATTCGAGTAAATTATACCGTTTTTATATATATTCAAACACACACGCACATATATATATATATATATATATATATATATATATATATATATATATATATATATATATATATATATGTTAAACTGAATTCAAAAAAGTTACACGTGATACGTTTCGAGAAAATTGAATTTTAAACTTTTAGCGGTTCGGAAAAATCAACTTTATAGAAAATTTATTGTACATTAGAGCACATCTATTCATTGTTTCATTTCGGTGAAAAACAGTTTCAACTAAACATGTTCAGCTATATGCGTTTTGTCGCAGTATTTCAAACATGTTCCTACAGAAATTCGGTCTCGAAGATTTTTTGTTGCCTAACGACAATTTATCGTGACGCTTTTAACGTAGAATTGTTTTCGAGAGCAAACTGTTTTATTGAATTATTATACAGAAATAATATAAGCATATATATATATATATATATATATATATATATATATATGTGTGTATGTATAAACTTTGAAGAATTTATTGTTGTCAAAAATTTGACTGTAAAATAGAAGAGAACGAAATAAAGTTCGCTGATACATTTAACGACCGATAAAAATCAATAAGCAATAATTGAAGTTTTTAAACGTCGAGATATTCAAACGATCCAATAAAAACGCATTTATTTAGCTATCAAAAAAAAACTGATAATCTATAAAGTGTTAATAGTTAAACGCCTACGGAATTCAGCATTTCATTTCACAGATAGAATGCCTACCAAGTCAATTTACCTTTTTCAAGGTTGATTTAAAAGGTGTAAAAAGGTATCTCGGGTTTCAACGAAAAAAAAAAAACGTTTTCATGCCTGATGAAGTTTGGATGCATGACATGTTTACGAAATGATTTAATTTCGTCTAGTAGCGTTGAATATATTTATAAATTGCATATTTCATATCTTACTTGTGTCTATGAAACGGACGTGTTTTTTTTGTCCACTTGTTTTTTTCTAGTCGTTCTAATTTATGATCACGCGTCGGAATACTTTCGTCCATAATTATTCTTGACTGGTAATTTCAATATTTAATTAGATAGGTGATTGATTTTTCAAAGTGTATAATTGGTATTTTTTTTTTTGGTGATGATGAATAGATAGTGTTTATTATTTTTTGATATTTGATTGGGAATGGTTTAACATTCTTTTTCTCTCGATTGATATTTAATAAAAACTATCGAGTTATTTCAAATTTAAATTATGAAATATTCTCAAAAGTGTACACATACATTACTTAATCTAATAATCGAAACGTTTGAATAATTACAGTTTGTAATAGTAATTTTTATTCAAATCACAAATAAAAAAATATATACAAATAAATATGATTTTAAATAAAAACATCAATTATGATGACACAAAACTAATTTGTAATGTTTTTATAAGTTTGTAAGTTGACCGTCTATTTTTAAAGTCATTTTGTATTCATTTATGGAAACTGAGATTGATTTTTATACAGAATGGAACTAAAGAGTACAAAAATATAGTTTTTGATGTAAGTTTTTTTAGAACAAATTACATTTCCATTAAGTAATTTAGTAACTGTTAATATAGAATAAAAGTTGTTGGCAGAAGGAAGTGTTTGTTTTTTAAAAAAAAATGTACGCAAAGTGAAAGATGAATATGTTATACATGTTTGAATATTGTTACTCAACTTATATTAAAATGAATTGAAAATTTTAAATTGTGTTTCAGTTTGTCTTTATTTATTAAGATAGGAAAACTGATTTCATTATTCTTGTTTACATTTCACAAACCGAATAGAAACATTATTTAAATTCGTCTGAGAAATAAATTGAAAACAAATGTACTTCAGCCGTACGAAAAATGTATAAATATTTAGATTGTGGCGAACGTAAGGGCAACATAAATTATTTTTAATGCTTTACTTATTCAGACAAATTATTATCACATAAAGTATACATATTATTCAGAATTTCAGTTACGCAAATAATTCAATTAGTTCGTTAAAAGTGATAAACTGAAACCGCCAGAAAAACACACACACGGGCGCGCGCGCGCGAGCTCACAAACTAAATAAATATTTCACGTAAATCCCTTTTTTATCTCGCTGCCCCGTTTTGATCTCTCACACTCCTTCGTCATAATTACAACACAATCCGCATGCATCACAATAGGGTTAAAACATATTCCGGCGGAACATGATAAACTTCCTGAATGAATACTTTAAAAGAATACGAATACGGGCTCTTTATGCGGCTGATCTCATTCAATCATTT
This sequence comes from Acanthacorydalis orientalis, assembly GCA_034766995.1. Lineage (NCBI taxonomy): Eukaryota > Metazoa > Arthropoda > Insecta > Megaloptera > Corydalidae > Acanthacorydalis > Acanthacorydalis orientalis. Next base: position 4,591,557 of record CM068318.1, read on the forward strand.
CCACGGTGCGCGCACGAAAACGCTATTTTTGTTAATTAAATAAACTCTCGAACGCACACAAATCCTCGCTTTAATTATTTAAAACAGACACATGCGGCTACTATTTAGCTTGTGCTCGACACAACAGCGACTCCCTGCATTGTCTATGAATCTATTGTTTACCGTACCGCAATGTGTTGTGAAGAGTAAAAAATATGGAAACGGCGTATCCAAGTTTCAGCGGTTATGTCTGGTGAGATAATGATATCGCAGCAGGTTGTTGCGAACGCCAGTGCTAGTGTTAATTAATTATGGATATAAATGCACTCTGTTCAGTTTTATTTCCAATTACACGCCGTTGGAAAATCAGGGAAATGTTTCGGGTCGCTGCATCATAAACGGAAGAAAAATTGCTGAATAAGTAATAGAGAGATAATCAGAACTTTTTGAATTGGATTTACAGTGTCTCTGTTTCTGTACGAATTGTTGCTATTCGGTTACCGATTCATTACCAAGACTATTTTGAAAATCGATTCCTAATTTTTAGATTAACGCTTGGAAAATAATCACTGGCGGGCCAGTAGTGGCTCGTGAGATGTTTAAAGTGGTTGTCAAATTCTCTTCAAGTTGTTTTCATTACAATATGATTTTTGAAAAATTATTTAATTTGAATTCACTGTCATAATATATATATATATATATATATATATATATATATATATATATATATATATGTACAGGTGGTGCAAAAAGAAGAAAGAGGTTTAAATTAATATTTTTTTTGTTTAATAATATTTTCATCTTTTTTGTATTCCCTAAAATATAGTATAAGCATGGGGAATTTTTCCTGATTACACAAGAAAAATGATAGCTTTCAAACCTTGTACTGTATTCACTGTTGTGTACGAAGAGTAGAGGAGGAATATGTGGAAAGTGGTTTTTTTTAATAAACGAGTCTTATACATTCAATTTAGGAACAATGTTTGTTAAACTATGTAATAATTTTTGTGAAAAATAAGTATTATAGTTCAGATAAAAATATTCTCTGAAGGTTGTACATAAAGTTTTCAATAATTAGAACGAATCTGATAGTTATTCGTTAAACAGCGCACGAAGTTTTATCTTGTTGCATTTATATTTCTACGAATACAATTTATATTTACATATGTGTCTATCTGTTATAATCTACAAGTTAATAATGTTCCGTACTAGTTCATTTCACATACAAAACACACAAAACATGTAAACTCCGAGCAGAAACTTCATTAACAACATACGATATGTGTTTGTATCTTGACAGTTGCCCGACTTTATATTAATTCTGTATAAATAATAAAAAGTTGTACCAAACAGAGTACTCTTTTGCAGGAGAATATAAATATAATTAATGTTATTCTGGAGATTTTACTTTAGTTTTGTTATTTTATATATGTATATATATTTATATATGGTGTTTCTTTCATCCGTCACATCTCAAGTCAAGAGTGACCGCGTTAAATAATTCAGCTTTTGAATCATTCATTATTTAGTGAGTTATTATTGTTTGAGCGAGAAGCAAGTTACATTTTGAAAATCAATCTTTTTGACAGCTAGTGAATATTATTTTTGGATTTTAGGATATATGAATTATATATAATATTCAGTTATTGGAATTAAGAGATTATTTAGGAATTGCTTGCTTGTCTTTTTAACAGAATTAAATTTTTTCTTTAGAAAAAAACTATATAAAACACGTTATTTATCAATCAAATTAATATCAGTTATTTTATAGCAATTATATTAAATGTTCTGGATTTATAGTGAATTATGATTTATTTCTTTGTGTTTCTTTCCCTTTCCTACTCTTTCTTTCTCTCTCTACGTATATATATATATATAAAATTAATTCCGGAGCTTTAAATTGAATCAATCATAACTCTATTTAAAATTAAAATATTTTCTCGTCGTTTTAGGATTTTAAAGTGCCAATTTTAACATTTAACAACAATATATATCTTCGCGAAGCAGTTGAGATAACCTCGTAAAACATTAGTGAACATGATGGCACGAAAAGCATCATATTATTCATTTTTAATTGCATTCTTTTCGCAATCCAGTTGAAAAAAATGCTGCCGAAGCCGACGAAACGGTTTGTTCAGTTTTACGGAAAGGTGTTGTGACGACTACAACATAAAAAAAATGCTAAAATAGTAGAATAGGTCCGAAAATGTATTACAACTTCCTTGACTTAAAGCCGACATCTTTTTTCGACAAGGGATACGTTAGTTACCCGAAAAATGGAGCAATAATGGTAGAGGATGTTGTGACGATTGAAATGTATACTATTCCTCAGTAAATATTTATTTTTTTGTAAAAAAGGGACTGAATTAATTTGTACACCTAATATATATATATATATATATATATATATATATATATATATATATATGTATATAATTATATTTTTAAATCATTAAAATCTGAAGTAAACAGTAAAAATATCACTGATATTTCAAACACTAATACCAGATGAAAACTTGTATATCATTTTGTGACAGTAAAAGGATTAAATATCATGTAGTTATGTGTAAAAGATTGAAAAGGACTCTGCGAAAAAAATTATATTTTATGAAATAAAATAAATGTTTTATCCTTAAATATTAATCACTGTAAATAAACCGATTCTATATCATATGCATAGACATATCCAATTTCCTCTTCTCTCTCTCCCTCTTTCTCATATATATATATATATATATATATATATATATATATATATATATATATTTGTATGTATGTGTATCCCGATGTCGTTACCATCAACGTCGGAGTCAAGCACTGAATCAGTGCCCTACTTTTATTCTTTTATAATAGTAAAATGCTTTCTTCGTAACATTTCTATAAGTCTATTCGTAAAATCCTTGATGGCGTATTGATTGAAACCTTTTTTTGAATAGCATTTATTCAAAACCCTGTAAAACTGTCTTATTGACAGCGACGTTTCCGCTAACCTTTTTTCGACTATCCATTTTAATAAAAAGATCGGTTCGAGTACAATGTTGGAAATATATTAGACAATATTAATACTTGTCGACGTGTGTAGAGCAGGAAAAAATCGAAAGTTTTTATTGCTTTAAATATTTTTCAATAGTTTCGGAACCTTTTATCCGTCGTGCGTTTTCTAAGCAAGTGATATTTGTCAGACGTTTATGATTTTGAGTGAGAACGTTATGTTAAATTTAAAAGTTATGTTTTTAAATAACTGCCATCCTTTTTAACAGGGAAGTGGTCGAGTGTTGTTTATAGGATCAATTTTTATACATTTTCTTTAGTTACGTTTGACCTAAATGCTATTCTTTATGTAGTTATTTTTTGTTGGGTCATCCTTGATAAATAATTCTTGATACAATTGACTAAATTATAATATTAATGAAATGATAGTTATATTAAAAAGACCAATATATAGAAAACAGTTGTAATAAGAAAGAAGAAATATTATCTAAAAAATAACACAAGAACGAATTTTTATAAAAACAGGATCATAGACAAACAAAATATTACAAGTTCTTAAGTTAGCCTGTTAAAAAATATAACAGTCAGTAATTTATATTTGTTAATACTTTAGAGGAATATCAGTTACGCATTAATAAATTCATATTTAAAATCAGAATTGCAATATTTTCACTATTGCATTAATCATACAAACTTTTTCTGATCAAAAATTTTCAACAATTGCTTATCAGTGATTTCGATTGTCGTTTATGCACATTTGGATAGAAATGCTTTTATCCTCAGAGCGCTTATTTTCAAGTTTAAAATATTGTTTTATAAAAAAATATACTTATTTTATATAAAGATTTTTGAATTGAATATGTAATAATGAAATGTGTTATCATTGTGTGTGATACATTCGTACCAACAGTTGTCTTTTAAAAAAATATTTATATAAATATTTGTTTTCTAAAATATTTTTTCTCTACTTTGTTTTCTTTTTATTTTAGTACATAGATAAATATAAACAAAAAATATGTATGAAAATGTGAGTTAGACAGGAAGTGAGTATGAGTTTTTCTTTAGTAAAGAATTTCGAAACAAATAGCTTTGTATTGTTAGGGTAGAAAATTGACTGTAGAATTTTAAAAGGGTAATAAATAATTTCCTTATCGACAATGCACTTCGGGTAGTATATATATATATATATATATATATATATATATATATATATATATATATGTATATCCGGACCCCATAGTTGGTTTTCAAAACGTACAAAGAATACATTCAACAATGGTTTATATACTGGCGTGAATGTAGCGCAGTATCACTTGAAGAGAACAGTACTGTAGAGCTGAACTTCAGCGTTATCTGAACATCGCAGGATATAAATTTGCATTTTTTTGCGTTACATCACACAACACATGATATATGTCATGCACTGTAATATATTGCTCACACTGTCATGTATCACACTTGTGATTTATGTAAATGTTTCATTTTACCTGTAAAAGCGTAAAGGTAATTCAGTCAGATCTATTTCTGGTGCGGAAAATCGTTCAAGTAGCGAATCGCTGACTGAAAATCACCGATTAATTTATTTCGAACCGAATAGTTATTCTTCTATGATTACTATTCGAATGGTTTATGTGCGATTTATAACAATTATTCAGCTTATAATTTTCATACAGATTTTTCCTGTGTATAAATATTCATTAAATATTAAGGAGTAGAAGAAGCATTGAATTAATGATTTATTTGAGCATTTTGGGTTTTTTCAAATCAGAAAAATAGCATACATATTTTATGCGAAACAGTAATTAAGGTTATTCATTATTTATACACATTTCTGAATTTTTAGTTGATCAGAACTGTTATCAATGTCAGTATCATCTCTTTTTCATATGTCTATTCTGTTACAATTTTTCAATTCATTTCTCGTGTAATTATGTTCAGTATTCTTGTTTGTTTCTTTGCGTGCGCGTTTTTTCCGTCCGTCTCTCAAGCAAATATATTTTTAATGAGAAAAATTCGATTTTTATCAAAGAAAAATTGTTTACTTTCTCAAATTTCTCTCTACAAAATTTATGTATATTTATTCGAAACGTACACGAATTTATATTTAATTTTTGAGCTGCTTTATGTTATACAAGTGATTATTTTTTAGAATACTCACCTGTTACTATGAATATTTTATATTAAATCTGAGCGTAATGTTGGAAATTGTTTATGTAAAATATAGAAGTATTTTGAAGCTATCCAAACAAGAATTATTTCAGGAAATCTGACTTTTATTTATAAAGAAATTTATCAACATTAAATATAAAATTTATGTTTATTTATAAATGTATAAAACGGTGAAGGGTTCGTTCACTCGTATCGAAGAAAATGAAATGAATAAAATACACTATTGTTTTTAAATAACATCGTGTACATATTTTTTCGACTGTTCATCGCAACAACACGATAAAATAAATCTTATTATTATTTCGTCGAAATCATCGGAGCACACTTTTGAACATTATTCAAATACTAAATAAACACAATAACATCATTTTAAATACCCGACAATGTTTTAAACGCGGTTCCGTTTACTACGCATCGCGTTCGAATTAAATTCAACGCAATGAAGACATTTTAATGCTCGCCACGTTGACTTTTCAATTATATATGTATTTTTTTTTTATAACTTATTACAACGAAATTATTTTGCGGTACGTTCGGTAAAAAAAAATCTGTTTACGTATAGATGATTATGTCATAAAAACAGAGATTTATTACGCTTGTCAGTGGAAACTGCATTACGACACTGTACGGAAAATATTTTTAAAGGGGGAAATGTTATATCTAGGGGTCTCTTGTTATATGTTTTTTCCCTCCCGAGAATAAAACATAAAAAAGTAATGAGAGATGACTAATGGCCCAGTCTGTTAAACTTGTAGTGTGCATTATATGTACATTCACTGTTGCATTATTAGCAGAAAGGAAGATGGACTTTTTCCTTATTAAGTCCATGTATGTAGACATATATATATATATATATATATATATATATATATATATATATATATAGTTATAGTGTTGGATATAACTGGAGTTGTTATTAAAGTTTTATTCCTCGACATAAAACGTCAAAAAATTGTTAGTTCAAATTATAAAGTTGTAAACGTTTTTCTTTTAAAGCGTATTAAAAAATATAGTTCGCTCGAAAGTAGTATTATATTGCATCTAAACCTATTTATAGTTTTAAATATGCATCGTTGGCAAATATACACATAAATCTTTTTTACCAATGATATTAAAAACTGGATTGTATTTCGAGTTATACTGGAAATTATTCTATAAACATTTTATACCTCTACAGAAATAAGCAGAATAAAAATTATGAAACATTGAAAAATTTAATGTAGATCTCACGTGCGCGACTTTTATGGCTTCTATTCAATTTGAAAATATTCTCCGTGCTCGTATCATAAAACACTAAATGTCTCTACTATTTCCATGCTCTTTGAGGCATCGACTTTCTGGTCTAGTGATTTTTTTGCGTTTCTTCCGTTCGATTCCGTAGCGAAAGGCCATTTTTCTAATAATGCTAGAAATCCCAACGCGGCCATGAATTTATCTTCCGTTGAAATGCATCTTAAAACACACACATAAATACACATCTCGAAATAACTATGTCGAACATCGAGTATCATAACTTCATACCACAAACGTAAATAATGTTTATATATGAATTCTCTTAACCATTAAATTTATATTATTATATGTTTATAGTTGAATATATTTTTAGTTTATTTGAAATGTTTTTGTATGTTGTCTAATAAAATCGCTGGAGTAATTTGTTTGTTTGTACTTAGTTTAAAATTATTTTTTAAGATTAATAATAACTAATATTTCGGAAATTTATTTAAAATATCGACAAACAGTTTAAAATCTCTATATTATAAGGTAGAAAAGTAAAAACAAGTTACTAGGAATTAACATGTGAACCCTTTTGAGGAAAATTAAGACCAGTTTGTACATTTTTAGGGTATGAAAATTTTATTCATGGCTGTGTAGAACAATAAACCAGATCGTCAGACAGATACAATATTTGATTTATATGATTTTATTAAAATTTAATTATTTATTGGTAAATATAAAACTTATAAAATAATTTTCATTTCAATAAATAAGTTGGTTTAAATTCGATGATTATTAGATAATTAGGAAACAAAAATAGAAGGAAACAGATTTTTCTAAACCTTGTTTTTTTTTTAAAAAAAAATAATGATATTGCCATCGAAATGTGAACAAGGTATAATCAAAAATGATTAATGGTCATTTATTGATTACAAAACAATGTGGTTTATGTTAGAGAGAAGGAGGCAAAAAAAGGATTTATTTGTGAGAGTAAATTAAGTCAAATTGTCAGATCTGTATTGTGAAAAAAACAGTAGATTATTTTTATATTACAATCTTTAAGTCTAATATGATTTTGACCTCTATGTCCGATTTTTGATTTGTGTATCAGTAAAGATAAGAAAAAAATATCTACCTATGTTTATTTGAATTAATTATAATATTTAATTAATATGAAATTCCAAAACGTATAACTTATTAGACACATTTCGATCGAGACGGAAACACGTTCACTAAATATGACATAATGTTCTTATACTATGTGTATGTAAATCTACCGTTCAATTTGTCATTGTAATACATTTTTAAAGCGTCGTTTAGAATTTGAAAATCGATAGCTTCTCTGGTTTAACAGGTTGTTAACGATAAGTTTCAAAAAGTGATGAATGAATCCCAGAGCTTCTACAATATTTGTATCGAACGGTGAACAAAAACCACATAATGTGACATAGTCATATCGTTTTATAAAATGTTCTGTCAAGGTGGTGTCGATACACGTTTTTTTTTCTTTTAGTTCTCGCTCACTGATCTGTAAAGTACATTTTTTTTAATTATATAGACTGTATGACGATGATTACTACACATATTGTCGAACCAAATGAGTGGATGTTTACAGTACAGATTTATATCTCCATGAAAAACAGTTTGAAAAAATATGTTTTTTCTTTTTTTATCACTGCAATTAAATTTATATATAAATATTTCAACGGGAATATTAAACTTGTATGTTTTTTTATTTATTCACAATTGTTTATCGATTCAAATTTCAAGTTTTTATAAAATGAAATCGTTTATATTGTCTATATGTCATTACTTTTGAAAATATTTCGTACAAAAAAGGATTTTATTCATGAAAATACGAAAGATTAAAGTTTGGATCTATGAAGCAAAGTTCAATACAAATTAATATACTGAACTCTAAGTGGGTAATAAACTAATATCTAAATCATGACAGTAATATTCAATTCTAAATTTGAAATAAATTAACATAAAACGAAAATAAGTACGTACGCTCATTCTTTTTTATATATTTCATAGATGATCTCATAGAGAATAAATGTATATATATATATATATATATATATATATATATAAGTATTAATATATAAAATTATTGTGAAACAAAGTCAAAAAAGCTATTATAAACAAATAAATATGTAATATGTATGAAAATTCATACGACTTGAGATATTTATTAGAAATTTATTTCGAATGGACTTGGAGAACTTGCTAAATAATTTAAAATATGTAAATAAAACCACAGATTGAATACATTTACGGATATATTTTCTTATCTTATTTAAATAAATTATTCTTATTCAAAATATAAAAAAAAATATTTAAACAATGATGACATTTATTTTATGTATACAAACGTTTTGCATAAAATAATAGAGAGGAAATCAGGTGTGGTTTTAAATTTTAATCGATTAGAATTTATATTATCGTGTATATATATATACAGGTGTCGCGAAAAGAATGAAAGGGTTTAAATAGTAATCTTTTTTTTGTATTGTAAAATTTTCATCTTTTTTATTTCCAAAAATGTAGTATAACTATGGGGAATTTTTCTGATTAATCAAAATGTCTCATGTAATCAACTCGATTTCTTTCTGATCTGGATTTTCTAAGTTAAGGCCGCCAGAACAAATTCTGGGACTATTTTAATATTTCATACTGTCAATGCAGGTTTATCAAACATTTTATACAAATTTTTATACTTTGAAAGTGTATTGATATTTTCTTTTTGAAATTCTTTCAGTAATTTTGCAAAATACACTTTGTGTTTTTATATTAATTGTTTAAAGTTTGAAATCAACTGATCAATGAAGACAAAACCTGCCATTTTCGGAAAGTAGATATATGTGTATAATTAAAACAGAATCATTTTTTATCTGCGTGACTGTGTGTATCTGCCTGTTGATGTGTTTCAAGTTGAAGGAAATAAGAAGGGAAACAACGGATCGAAAACTTTTCATTACGCTCGATGTATACACATAAAAAGAAGGGACAAAAAGTGATTTGAAGCACGTGACGTTCAGTGATCGTCAGTGTATATCTATTATATAACATTAATATAAAGTACAGGTGTATTAATAATTAATATATGACGAGAAGAGATTTAAAGCTCGTCTCCCGATTTACATTTCGTGCAATTTGAATTTGTAATTCGCGAATTTAAAATTTAAATTTTCTTTTCTAATGGAGCATTATATTTAACGTTTACTCCGTGAAAGTGTTGCACGAAATTATATTCAACCGGTACTGAAAAGCTAAGAATATTCACATAAATAATTTGCCTTTCGGAAACTTGCGTTCACCTTGTAGGAAACTTGTTTTTAATATTGTGTTTTAACTTTTAATGTCTACAACGTACTTATTGCTTCGTCCGCGTTCTCGTACCAATGTACATTCGTGTTTATTTTCATGCCGGAGTGAATATTATTCGGTTTTCTGTGCGTATGAATAGAGAGATGTTCGTTCGTTCGGTGTCGACGCGATGGGCGGTATTTTTCAGAGAAGTTTCTGTTTGTGGAAAATTAAAATATGAATAGTAGCTTGTGTGCGCTTTTACAGGAAAAAAGAAAAAAAATTAAATTGAAAATACATGTTCGATGTCTTTTTTTAATTCACTGATATGTTTATCATTACATGAAAATTATAAATTTACATTACATATATATATATATATATATATATATATATATATATATATATATGTCATGAAATATAACTTCAAATTAAAAAAAATATGAATTCACTTCTTATTAATAAATATTTTATGCACACAAAATTTGTAAACTGCTCTAACAGTGTAAGATTTTTTTGTATATATATATATATATATATATATATATATATATATATATATCAATTATTTAATAATGACTTTTTCTGTAGTTATTAACTATACTTGTTTAAATATTAAACATATATTTAATTAAAAATATAGGACGACAAATAAAATCACTTTTTTGTATTATATACCGTAGATATTATTTACAGTATTTTTTATGATCAGTTCAATTATTCATTCAGATTTCCTGCATTGGAATCACAAAAGACCTTTAACGAGATTCATTTAATTAACTGGTAATCGTTCAAATACTGTTTGAATCGATTCAATAATAAATATCATAATATACTTCTGGAATTATACTATAATTCCATAATAAATAAGAGAATATTAATATAATTGTAATAGAATTGGAAGAGCATAAACCGCAATGATTTTTCTACCAACCTAATACTAAATGGCGGATAACATATTTTTTTTTAATATTTCCGTGTGAATTTTAAGCCAAATCACTATACAAAACTGTAAAAAATTAGGTCACAAACATTTCATATGAATAAATTTAAATTGAATAGCCGTTATCAATACAGATATAAATTTATAATCTATATTCTTTTGAAGTGTGTTTTATAATTTTATTGTTATTTGAAAAAAAATAATCTGTAGACCATAAAATATTTGAAAGATAATGTAACTTAATCCTTTTCAAGACATTAATTCATTTTCTTATTCTTAAAAATATAAATTTTAAATGCATCTAAAATATACCGTTACTATATTCATATTACTGCATATGAAAGTATAACAAAGATGACAAATATACATTTCATTTTACTGCATTGTACGTTTCAGTATAAATTTCATGAGTAACTAGATTCAAAAATATACGATTGTAGATAATATGTGACAAGCATGCCTTGAAATAGAACATTCCATTGCAGAGTTGTCAGTGTGCGTGGTTGTTTTGTGTATTAAAATGTATTTTTATTGAGTATCTTTGAACGAAAAAATAGACAATTGGTTTTGTGAAACTTGTGATAAGTCCGTCGATAATTAATTGACCTATTCGTGATTTTAGTGCGTACTTTGGATTCAATTTTGTTATAAATTATTACCGAGCATTTGCTGAACATTTTGTTTCATAGACTTGCAACATTATGTAATCTAGCAGGCTGATTTATACAGGCGTTATAAATACAGGTATGGGTTTTTATGATGATTTCAATAATATTTTTGAATACAATTTGATAATATGTAAATATTTTTTTTATTCGCATACACCACGATAGATATAATAGTACTATTATTTACAATTTAATGTGACCGTGTATAAAAATTCATCAATGTTATAAAAATGCAGCCCGGACCGTAAAATCGTACCTCTGCTCGTACCGTTCTCAGTAAATCGAATCGAACGACTTCGCCATAAGATGCGTTTAATGCAGATTACATTCACAAACATGTCGTTTATTTATTTATATACTGATTCATTTATTTATAAATATATATATTTTTTTAAATACACGCTTCGAAATCAACAGACACATACGCGCGTACACAATGCACGACGCGAATTCAATTTCAATACTTTTGGCCTGAACGTGATTTATGGATTCCATTGTGGAGGAATAATGGGTTGAGAAAGGTAGGTTTCAATAAAACCTGCTACAATGTTCCATTTCATACGATATTTCAAATTTATCCATTGTTAATGTGTAAGTTTTTTTGTGTTCGATGAAACAGAGCGTATCGTGGGATGTCACTTGCGCGCACACAGACCGATGCATTTGTGCCTGAATGTGTGTGCTAGTCTCTGAAATGACAATAACACGTTTACTTTTACGATTGATGCCGGCCCGAACGGAAAAATATCACTTATATGATTTCATTTCGATTTCTATGTAATATACATACGCATCTATAATATATCTCTAAATAAACGCGCACACATACACGAAATATCATTGTTTGTCATTTTTGAAAGTGTCTAAGAGAACATTTCGACAGATGTAATAAAAAATATACTTTTTTGTTCGTACATTTATGAATATAAAATTAACAGTTCTAAACTATTATAATAAAAAATTGATTTGAACAAAATTTCAAAATATCGAATTAGACAATTCAATACTTATTACTGTTTTTAATAAACAACTATTTTCCATGTTAAAAAACAATTAAATTAAAAGTCTGTCCAGAGATTAACTTAGATGAACTTAATGGTCAATCGTGATTAATTCATTGAGATGGGATCTTTATTTTTCAAGAATGAATTCTTTTTCTCGCACAATAAACCAGAAAAACTGTTCCTGATCAAAAATGTTCAATAAATCATTATTGTTCGTTTTTGATTGATGCTGATTTAAGATAATTATAGATTTGTCTGTACGTTGTCGCTCTGAAGATGATGGAAATGCGTTTAAGAAACGATCAAAAATGATTTATTGAACATTTCTGTTCAGAAACATTTTCTGTGGTTTGTTTGATGAAAAATGAATTTATTGGTGAAAATGAATTCGACCATATTTTCAAAGCTGTATTGTTATGTGCTTTTAAGTTTTATAGTTTGTTTTTGAAAATTGATAACCTTTATTCTTTATCATCAACATTTCTTTTTTCATGTTTTTCAATTCGAGTCAAATCTTATTCAGCTTTTTTTCATAAATCGATATCTAGAATAATCCTCATATTCTACTATTCAGTATAAAATAGCATATTTATTTTTAAATGTTTTTATTAACTAAATAAGTAATTAAAGTACCGTATTTCGAATAAAATATTCATTTTATGAGTACACACACATACAAAAAAATGTTTGCACTATTCTGAAACTAGTTTCAGTAAACATTCGATTTAAACAACAACATTCTTAGGTATATAACATACACACACAGATAAATATATATATATATATCTGTGTGTGTGTGTGTGTACAATTTTTGATATAGTATTGACAGGAAGCCCAACAATGTCCTTATATATCGTATATAAATGTATATTTTACAATTTTCAAGAATTTAACATTAGAAAAGGGAACGAAAATTCCCGTTTCCTTTTAAAATGCTAAAACTTCAATTTCATATCGCCGAAATATCCCGAAAACGAAATCAAGACCTCGTATACAACGAGAAATGTTGTGCTACCGCTAAAACATCTCAAACAACGTTCCGCACTATGTAAATGTATGCAGTTATTCAGAAACGTACGGAAAACTCCTGAATTTAAATCATGCACATGTGTCGGTGCGAGCTAAAGGTCTGCGAAAATATTCATATTTCAAAGCAGAGAGCGCGCGGCGAGAGATTGATTCTTTTCCTATATTTCTGTTACGCATTCTTGTTCTTTCTTCAACACGGCCCGATCGTTCCGTTCCGGCCGCGTCGGTCCCAACGTGTAATAGACGTTTCTTGTATTCGAATAATGGCTACGATTTTGTATATCAACTGTTCAGAAAAATGTTTCGGGATTCGAAACTGTCCTGTCGTAGCTGTCCGTTGTTTGTCCTTTTTTTCGACCTGCAGGCCGAATGAAAACATGTAACAGGGAGAAAAACTATTTCGATGCAACAGATAATGATTTTACAGACGCCTATGCATAAACACATTTGTGTTATTTAGAAATAATGTTCATTGTTAATAGCGTTCGACTATCTGCACGATTTATTAATATATGTCTAACTGTCAGCGTACTGAAAAATCGATTAACGTAAGTAGATATAAAATCGTGGGTTAGTGTGGGGTGATGTTGTTTATTGTGCTTGGGCGTGCATTCTAAAAGGGCGTTAAATGCCAAAATATGAATTATATGACTGTGCGTAGGTGTATCACAGGTAAAAACAAGGAATCACAGAGGTAGTACAGTTAGTGAGATGTTCAATTAAGAATCACGGGGTGTGTTGATAGGGGACCGAACGTATACGTTGAATATTATTTATATTCATAAAATACATGTGTATATATACATACACACATATATACATATATATATATATATATATATATATATATATATATATATATATATAATGTGTGTGTGTTTATTTGTTTAAGTTACCTCCCAGTTATTTCAGATAATTATAATTTAATGTTATAAATTTATACGGAAATGTGAATTGTTAGCATTATGTAATAAATTTTATTTTAATTAGGTTCGTTGGCACCTGTTCGATGGTTTGTTTATTTTATTTCTTAACTTGCTGAAATGTTTTTCTGAGAACAGTCCATTTTTATATGCTATTATTTCATTATATTGCTTGTTTAGAACTGCTCGTTTAAAATGCGAGAGTAGTTATAAAGCTAATAAATAATACTTTAATTTGAAAGTTTAGTAAAGTGATATTCTAGTAATTCTGTGAAACTAGTTTGAAAATATATTTTCACTTGTAATAGATGTATTCAATATCCAAAGCTCATAATAAACAGAGATTATATATATATATATATATATATATATATAACACACACACACACACATACATATATATATATATATATATATATATATATATATATATATATATATGATAACATTTAGGGATATGAAATATTACCTATTGTTTCGGAGCTGATGTATGTGTAAAAAAGGTTTATATTCTGCTATAAAACATACACATTCTTTTTTTGTATATATTATATATATATATGTATATATATATATATATATATGTATGTATATATATATATATATATATATATATATATATATATATATATAAATATAACCAAATGTACAAATGAATTATGTATTTAGATCAAATATGTACCTATTGAATGTATATGAATATGTATGTACATGAATTTATCTTGTCAGTTAGCATTTTTGTTATGCCATTATATATATTTTTTTATTTACGAGACGGTTTTGTGGAATAAATTATTTTTTATTTTCCAAATAACAAATTATGGCGTACGAAAAACGGAATCAATTAAATCAAAACACAATTATAGTTTGTTGTAAATTCTGTCATTTCCATTCAGTGCTCCGTACGAGATTTGTCTGCAGATGATCTGGAAATTATAATATATTTTTATATTCACAGATTAATTTCACCGAGAATTAATGTTTGTTGTACGTCTACAATCCTGTAACGGTGACAAAACACAACGTACATTGGCGGAAATTATTTCCCCTCATTTTGCATAGAGACGACTATAATGCTTTATATATTTAAATAAAACTACTCGGCTGTGAGATTTCATCAAATTGTTATCATCCCGTGCTTACCGAACTGGTAATATTACCTACCAACCATCTTCGTAAGCTGCTACGCCAGCTGCTCCTCCTTGAGTCAACGTCGGGCCAGTGTCAACTGGATATCGAATCAATTTTCACGCTTTGATCCGCAAGAAATATGAAAGAGAAAATATGCTTTTGTTGTATTACGATTTATACGAAAGACGACTAAAAAACATCTTATCATCTAATTCTTTTCGACATATTCAATGTGTTTCTCTCCGTTCTCTACATTTTTATATATCGATTTATGCTTTGTGTTTATCATTCATAAATAAATATATATATATATATATATATATATATATATATTTATATACTTTTTAGAAAATAATGTTAAATATTTTTTTATAAAGTATGGTTTATTGAATTTGGTTTATTTTTCTTTAATACCATATATTTGTAAGATACCATTTTTGTTTAAATATCTTTTATTAAAAGAACTTTATTATCAGTCTTAAGATTTCATGTTTTTTATATATATTAAAGAGCGTTTACTTGTAAAAATCTAGATTTCATAAAGAATATTACAAATTCTATTAAAATTTTCAATAGCAATCATATGAGAATAAAATTTCGCCAGACTAACAATAGATTTCGATTAGGATAAAATGAACTTGTGAGCCTTTCCGATCAATGTATGTTAGCTGCTTCGTTGAAACATTTAGTAAAAAAGAAACTGAAGAAAACGTAAACGTATCTTCAGTTCTCTTTCAATGTTTATATATATATATATATATATATATATATATATATATATACATACATACATACATACACACATACAATTCCGACACAGAAAAAAAAACAATGCTGTTTGTTAACATAGAATCTTCTTTATAAAAAAACACCACTACTGTTTGCCAATTTTCAATAATCCCGACAATTTCGATGCAAAAAGCAGACAGTTTGAAAAGGGATGTCTGTATGTAAATGTTGAGGGTGTTTAGTAATTTCAGTAATAAAAAATCTATATGTTTTATATAAATGTGTCTAATTTATATATTAGTATTGTATGATAAACATATGCTTCTATTTGTATATATATATATATATATATATATATATATATATATATATATATATATATATATGTATATAATGTCGTAAAAGAGTAGTGGGATTTTGCAAACTTCGTAATGAA
Organism: Acanthacorydalis orientalis; assembly: GCA_034766995.1. Lineage (NCBI taxonomy): Eukaryota > Metazoa > Arthropoda > Insecta > Megaloptera > Corydalidae > Acanthacorydalis > Acanthacorydalis orientalis. The sequence goes on from CM068318.1 coordinate 4,608,086, forward strand.
GCCGAAAAATTAATTAAAAACATAATATAAAATATAAATTACTACATAAAACATGCTTCATTAGATCACATTCATACAGTCTGTTCAAATGTTTACTTTCGCTACTATTTAATTATTAACACTGCAGTTATTTTTCTGAATACTCCGAAACAACAATCGATCTGTAAAAAAGTGAACGCGCGACGTATTTGTACAAAATTCTCGAGCGTTTTCTATTAATGAAATTATTAAATCTAAACACACAAAAGCATATTATAGGATACAATTCGGAACAAGCAAACATATCCTGCGGTTATATTACGCTAATCATATACAAACGTGTTTGATGTTATTGTTTGCAGACATAAGCAACACAGTGTGAGGTTTCAATTACTGATGTCGATACAATGTACTCATTTAATATTCATGGCTTTTGTGCCTACTTACGATCACGTCAGTTACGAATTACAGGTATATTAACACACAATCAGTCGTAAGAATACACTGGATTTTCACAAATATTCATCCATTTGTTGTTTTTATATCAATGTACAAATTTATATACAGTGAGTGAGGCGCTTGGTTGTTGGTATATGGAGGAAAGAGTGTTAAAGGAATATTGAATTTAGACACAAAATAAACATAACGTTATTCTGAAATTTGAAACATTTAGGCGAGTGTTCGGCTGCAAACTACAAATTCGTTTTTCTATTCGATTCCAACAAAATGTATTTCGTCTCTAAGCAATATCTCATTTTACTTAAGTCATACCATTTAATAACATAAAAAAAGACGAATAAAAATATTTCATTAAATCAGTCTCTTTATTAAACTATGAAGACTTTTTATATTCCTACACCTACATAAATTAAATATAGACAAACAGAAAAGTATGTATTCAATATATAGCTTACATATATATATATATATATATATATATATATATATATATATTTGGCAATTCAATTTATGCTTCTACATGAAAGTATTAAAAAAATCATGTAATTTTTTATTTAATATAGTTCGATTCAATACTAAAATATAATTGAACTAAAATGATAAATAAAGAATAATATGATTTTTTTAATACTTTTTTATGTTTATATACATATATGTACTTGTGTTATATACATATATATATATATATATATATATATATATATATATATATATATATATATATATATATATATATATATATACATATACGTATAGGTAGATATGTAGGTTTATATTTCTCTATTAACGTCAATTGAATAGATGATGTAATTAAGCGAACATTTATATATATATATATATATATATATATATATATATATATATATATATATGTATGCATTAATGGTGTTATTGGATTCGAAACTGGCTAAATTAAAGAAATATTATTAAACCTATAATGTCACATACCTGCTCCACTGGAAACGGTTGGATATAACAGTACATTAATAAAATAAAATAATTAAGCAACATGAAAACTACATTAATCGCACATCAATCTTAATTAAGAAGGGCGCATATTCACTACCACACTACACATTAAGGTTTGCGTGTGTTGTCATATATTTATTAATATTATATATATATATATATATATATATATATATATATATATATATATATTTGTATGTATGTATATATATATATATACATATGTAATTAATAAATATATGAGTTATAGTATGTGTGTATATATATATTTGTGAGTAATGTATATATGTATGTAAATAAACATAATGTCAGTTAAAAATTATTTGGTATCGCGTATAGAAAGCATGCAGCGTTGCCCTCCGACCGAATGTTTTTCATATTGTATGAAATAAAAATGATATTCTATTCAAAATAAATCGGTAGACGTATTTCAATGCGGTAACAAAAACATTTTTCTCACCATATTATGATATATGTACTATTGAAAAAAGCCCTTGAGGCTCTGATATTTTTTGTTATTTTATTATAAGGCCTGAATATACTACAAATATATTATATATATACACATATACATCATATATATATATATATATATATATATATATATATATAAATATGTATGCATGTATATAGTACGTATTGTATTCCATATGCTGTCAGAACAGCGTAAGCGTTTAACGATTTTTGTCATTTATTATCCGATGTATTTTTTTTGACTAATCTCTAGTTTTACATACTACTTTCAGTTACTTGGTAATGAATATGAAATTGATATTTTTCAACGTTGTATGTACGGTGTTAATTTTTTTGAAGAATAGTTTTTTTATGTCAATTCTGTTAACTGACTGTTTTCTGTTAATTGTTGGATAATGAATGTTGTGATTCTGTATAATGCAAAATACTTGTCGTTACAGGTTTTACCCATTAGTCATCAATGATTAATAGAATAGTGGTGATACAGTGATATATAACAATATCACACCCCCATATGAGCACATGCATTTACTAATTTATATATATATATATATATATATATATATGTATATATAATTGGTCCCAATTTTTTCCGGAACTTATTTCAAAAACATATTATCTTCAAATAATTAATTTTCCTATTATAGATTTTTTGAAATATATTTGGTCTGTAGAAATATATTTTTCATAATGACTAGATGTATTTTTAAATCATTCCTGAATCTTTTTTTGAGGGTAGAAACATAACATTCATATTTAGATTTACATTTAGATTAAGACAAAGTGATAATCCACTCAGAGAGAGAGAGAGGAGTTATTGTATAATTTTTCTAACAATGACCTATTTTGTAATTAAAATTGCAGTCAAAGATTCAAGGAAAACTTTTAATTATATCAGATTTTTGTCTTATTAAATCCGCATAAAAATACTTGCGAATATACATGCATAGAATAGTAAAATCGTTTACAAGGGTTTCAAATTTAAAAATGAAATATTTAAAGCCTCTATAGAAATCTGTCACTACTTTAGTAAAGACGGGTTTTAATGGACAACAACAAAATGAATAAGTGTATAATTAGGATGAATATATATATATATATATATATATATATATATATACATACATACATACATACAAAAACATTTTTAATTTCCGTAATTGAAAATGTCGACAAAATTTACTCTAATTACAAAAATAACGGTTTAATTGAAAAAAGTTTTATAATTAGTTTCGGCCAGTATAACAGAAATGTCAGTGTTTCAATAGTATGTATATTAGTGGACTGATCGGTCCGTTACAGGTGAGTTTTGTAATTAAAAAATCAGTTTGGTTATTTTAAATGATCGAATTTGCTGTTGTGTACTGATAGATTTATCATCCCTCCAGCAACTATCGGTAGACTCGATTGAAATGATGTGATTAACAATTTGAAGCGAAAACGTTCAAACAGACTGAGGGCGGCTAATGATAGTTTTTTTTCCCGTTAGGAAAATAGCTGATCAATTTACAGTTATTAAAAATTTAAATCGATACACTGGAACTGAACAGTGTTTTTTTTTGTGTATAATTTGAACGGTTTATATGCATTAGCGGATTGTCAGTTATTTAGAGAATATCATTTTCGATATCAGTTTATTCATAGTTGAAAATATATTCAATTATATTTTCTCAACTATCAGAATTAATTGAAAGTACTTCTATATTTATAGTTTATAAAAAATATCAAACGATTATATATATTTATTCACCTATTATTTCAGACAAAAGCAGAAATAACACTTTATGGAATAAAAATGATCTTTTCAACATTTTATATTTGTAATTTGATTATAATTCGTTTACTTACTAAAAAAAAAGAATGGAATGATTAACATTGTTAACACGTTTCGAATGTCAATAAATTCTGTGGAAAAAAAACGGTATTAAAATGTCGAATTCATCTGTCTGTCAGTTACGATTCTATAGCTAAAAACTTTCAACTGATTCTGATCAGACTTTTTATTTTAAATCTTCAGGGAAATTCGCGTGCACTGATTAATTTTTGATGTAGGTATAGTAGCTATCGTCGCAATGATATGACGGGTTTTATTATTGTAGTTCAAATGTAATTTAACGACATTTTATTCGATGACTGTAATAAAATTGCGATGTAATATATACTATAGAGATGTTGTAATATATATATATATATATATATATATATATATATATATATATATATATATATATATATATATATATGTGATTCAAGTTAGGCATCCACATGAAATTATTAAAAAAAACGTAAGAATAAAAAAATCATTTTATTTTTTAATTTTTGAGTTTTTTTTTAATACTTTCATGTGGAAGCCTAAATTGAATCTCTATGTGTATATATATATATATATATATATATATATATATATATATATATATATATATATATATATATATATATATGTATATATGTACGTATGTATGTAAATATGTACCTTCAAATGGGATTTTAGTTCGGGTAGATTATATGAAATGATATAAGAATCTAAGTGAGAAATTTTGAAAGGAAAAAATGAATTCATATTTTTAATTTATCTATTTAAATAATTTATATTAGTTTCAACATAGAAAGAATTTAGTTAGAGATTATTATCTTTTTCTTTGATAGAAAATAACAATTGTGCATTGAAAATAAGATTAGAAAATGATTACAAGTTGGTTGATGAATGTTTAATAATTCATAGAAGTATCTGTGTTTGAGAAAAACTGTATTCTTGTATTCTAGAAACCATTGTCTTTCTTTTTCGATAATGTAACGAATAAATTGAAGATGAAAGACATATAATTAGTAAGTATTTCTTATTTATTGGGAATTACTCTAATAGAATTTACTATCATTACATTTACAATAAAAGAGAACTCAAAATGTCACTGGTTGTTTGAAAATTTACAGATTTTTCTCTTAAAAAGAACTGAATAAAGATTACAGTTTCGACAAACAAACCATTCAATCAAACAACCTCGATATTGAACACAGTTACATTTCCTGAAAATCATTAAATTCTACATCGTCTGTTGTACATTTGTTCGTACGTTTGACATTAAACACACACACACATACACACATTATATATATAATATAAAATTGTATAAAATTGCACGAATGAAAACCGTAAACCGTAACAGCGACCATACATTTTCCACATTAAAGGTAGGAATCACCGTCGAAATATGAAACGGCACAAACGTCAATAATAAAATTATGTTTCCTGTCGCAATCATGTAATGAGTGTGGGTAAACGATTTCACATGTCCCAAATAAACAAATTTTTCATGTGCGGATCGTCAGGGGAATTTTTCTAAATTAATGAACACATGACAGTGTATTGACGCTGTCTTGATCAAAGAGATCATGCGTTCATGTTTGACATCACGATGAGTTATATACATATACATATGTACATGTAGACAAATGTAGAATAATGAGTGCGTGTATTCAGGGAAAATTGTGTGAGGCGTGCTCTGCGGCCAGTCGATTCGATCGAGACCGATCTGCCATTTTTTTTTTATTGTGTCATATACACAAATATATATATATATATATATATATATATATATTATATATATATATATATATATATATATATATATATAGAGAGAGAGAGAGAGAGAGTGCGTCAGTGGATAAAATTAAGTAATACATTGCTAGTTATTCATGGCCATTTAGAAAGTATGGAGCAGTGGTCCAGTATGCATATTGAGCTTTTGCTGTGAAATCATTTTACAAAAATGGCGAGTCTGCTACAACTATACAACAATTATTTCACAATAATTATAATATTCCACATCGTGGGCTGGTACCGTCCACTCATCCCATAAACTTGTGCGTTCAGAATTTTGTGAAAACTGGTTCCATATTAAATTTGAAATATTAAATATTCACAAGAACAGTAAGAACACTGGAAAACATTGACAGTGTAGTGTTGCTCTAACGTGTGGCGTACGACGTTCAGACCGCAAACACTCATCTGCATTAAACATTAGTGACATAACGATAACATTGAATGTTTTATAAAGATTTAAATTTTCGTCTGTACAAAATTCAGATTGTTCGAGTGAAGCTATGGAATAAAATAGATATTAACCCTTTCCACTAGACTGTCCACTCTGAGGAGACATGTCTAATCTAACGAATAGTAATATTGTTTTTTTTTTATTAAACATGAATTAATAAATGTGTTTTTGAAGATTCGTTTGAATTAAGAAATTATTTACAATGCTATATTATATTTGATGTTATTTGTTACTTGCTATTTTGTTAAAAAAATGTTCGAGTTGCTGGTAGGCGAGGTGAAAAAAATTTTCGAGTGTAAAGGGTTAAAAATAAAAAATCTAGAATTAAATATCATGACCAATTTTATCAATCATTTGATCAACAAATATTTATGTTGAAATTTGAAAATATACGTTGATGAAATGTAATAGTGAATCGATTTGGTATAAGTCCATTACCGAGGCTTATAATTGTATGCATTAACGATAAATTTCAAGTGGAAATAGCATTGTAAATGATGTATAAAAGCAATAGTCCGAAAGAGTTGCTATTAAAACACATACTATTTATTTTCATATTAAAAAAATACTCTTATCAAATCCGTAATTTAATAATAAAATGTGTTTTAAACGAATATCGTAAATTAAACAAATAAGTTTAATAAAATATATTCCGTAGTGTTCGCATATCACCATTAATTTTATTTACAACATTTCCATTCTGAAAAAGAAACAAGTGTGTGCTTTCGTCTATGTGTCACAATAATTTTCGTACCGTTCGACAATGGTCGACCACTTAGCATATTGGCACCGTGCGTGACATTACCGTTCCGCAACGGTGAGTGCACGCGTTCGACCCTCGAAAGATAAAAATGAGTATCTGATCTGTCATGGTACCCGAACACATATGGCATCGTACAATGTTTGATGTATACGTTCGAACGGTTTTTTCGTGAGTACGAAAAGTGTCACCGGTGTGTTTTAGTGCTGTTCCTTTCGATGTCGCATCGTCGTACCCTCGATGTTACCGTGTTGTGTCTGTACGTCTACTCGAAGCAGAAAGAGCGAATAAAATGTTTTCTGAATTGTGTCACGTCATCTATTCACGATATTTGATTATGTTCGACGTTTACCCCTCTATTGATGGTTAATTTCATGTGAATGTATATGGAATGCACTTGAGTTAGTTTTATTTGTATTGCAGAACATTTCAGAAAAACGATAAACGTTGAAAATCATACTAGATAACTTTCCATTCCTTTTTTGATACAAACATCAAATACACTTCTTTTTCTTACTATATCTATTATCCTGATTTCAGATATACATTTGAAAAGTAATGAAATACATATAGACTTTTTTTAAAAAAAATTCTTTACAGAATTAAGAATACTTAATATAAAACAATGATCAAAATAAAAGAAAATATTCTCAATTGTATGAATTTTAACCATATTTATAATGAAGTTCCAGCATCAATTTATTAATATTTTATTTTCTTTGTTACTGCTTTTTTTAATACGAGTAATATTCTGATAAAAATCGTTTGTGTCTATTACTCAACTTTCTTAAATTTCGAAAAAAGATGTTCGAGTATGAATACAAAAAATAAATTTCGAAAATGCGAGATTGGTTGTTTACTATGTCTTTACAATTCGAAGATTTGTGATTTTTTTTAAAAATATATTAAAAAAACAATAAAATTTCTCATACATATTGAAATTTTTTGAATGAAATCGAACACAATTTCTGTCTTGTATCAATTTTCTGATCAGAGCTCTATTGAACATTCTTTCTTTATTTTTTTTATTTGGTTTTCAAGTATATATTATTTTCGAAAGCATTATATGATACTAATATCTTATTGGTTAATTTTTAATATGCTATTCTATTCAAATAAGAAAGAGTGCAATTTCAATTGTGGTGCAAGCCGAACAATGACTATAAATTTCAAATCTCTTCCAATATTTTAATTATTATTTTTTTACCTAATACATTTTTAAAAATTCATATTTTTTATACGATTCTTCACCTGAGATATAGGTGTAAATAGAAAACATTACCATTATGTAATAAAATAACTTTCAGGTTGAATTTTGGGGAAAAGATTAATTCATTTGGAGATTTTTTCTTTGAGTACAAACATTAATTGTTTATCCATATCACTACAATAAAAAAATGCGGTTTGTTGAAAGTACTGTGATACTAACTGATGATCCTCTTTCATGACACAAGTGCTCACATTTTCTTCTAAAATAATCAATTAATTTAATCTAAAGATCAGAAATTCTGTTTGTCACAATGTAGCTATGATACTGTGGCAAAATTCACTTTCATAAATAAAATTTTCATTTTTCCACAAACAAAAACTATTTTTTTTATCAAAAACATTCATTATGGCGATCGATTCATTCGTTTCTATACTTTAATGCTATGAGAATGATGTCATCATCTAAATTAGAATAAACAATAATCAAAAATTGATCGATCATCGATTATTCAACATTTTGAATCAGAACTATTTGGTGTAGATATGAAAATTCGGTTGTGAAAACAGTTGTCTCAAAGATTTTAAAGATTATTCAGTTTTCTTCTTATCATGAAATGAGAAATCTGGGTATGGACTGAAAAATCTGAATGAAAAATATTTTGTCAACACGACTTCTTATTTTCATCATTTTCTATTTTTTTTTTTTTTTTTTTGTAAATTGTTATAGAGCTGAAAAGTTTTAGAAACTGTGGAGAGAATTGAGAAATATAAATACAAAATCCAATTATAGATTGTAGATTATATTTCAATGAATCTATTGAAACATTTATCTTAACTAAAACCAAAGAAGCCAATAATAAAATCCAATGCTATAAAAATAAACTGTATGCGATCAGTAGTAAATAATTATTGAACATAAAATCTACACAATTTCTTTGTATCAGATTCTTTGCTATTCAGTGTTCTTATTTAGAATAATTACTTTATAGATTTATAATCATTTCTTTATGTTGCGGAGTATTGAGGTTAATATTCATTTATTCCATAAAAAAAAACAAATAAGAACCGAGAAATTCTTCTACAAACCTACACAGCAAAGCAAACAATATTATTTTGAAAATTTATTATACGAGCAGCACTATTAACAATAATAACGTAATAAATAAAAAATATATAATGAAATTATTATAATTACAACAGTAGTGGACTTTTTTCTTTACATAATTATCGTACATTTTCATAGAATAATAACGGATAATGGATCTGATTATGTGATTTCGTAGAAGTACGTTCTACAACTAATATGCACGAAATTTTTAAAAATTGTCATGCTTAAATAATAACTCATTAAAATATCCCGCTGTACTAATAGCAATCAGACATTAATAAGGGGTTAATAAATGTCAGGCCGCAGGTTAGGCGCGTGTCACACATTATAGGTACACAAAGGGCACTTTCTGAGTCATTGTATTCCACATAGCTGTAAAATATTTGAATATGAGTCATATTGCTATTCTATAATACACTTGAAATCTCTTTTAATGCATTTATATATATATATATATATATATATATATATATATACATATATTTGTTTTCGTTCGCATGCTTGAAAATAAATTTTTTAACCCGGTAATGAGATATTTTTTTAACAAAAACACATTTGTACTATTTGTGTCAAAATTTATAAAAACAAATTAAATATGAAATTTATGTGTATGTTTAGGAAATAAGTATAAATTTCCATTATTTACATAACTTTGTAATTACGTCCGTAATTATAATTTACAGAAAAATATACTCACTTATTTGTACATTATCGTGTAAAAAGTTTGAATATATGAACGTTTTTTTTTCTTTCTGTATTGTTCCGGAAATGGGCCGTATTTGAACTACACATTTTTTTTATTACTTGTATTTATTGCTGAAATTATAAAAATGAAAGTACCGAGTTCAAGTTGAATATTTAATTTTTAGATTTGTCAAAGTTGTTCGTTTCTATCTAATGAAATTTTAAAGTTTTCTTAGTAGTTTTTTTCTGAATAAAATTTGATATCTTCTTATATATATATATTAATGTTAAAATATCCAATAAATTAATAATGTAAATTATTATATCACAACGCTTTATCACACAGATTTGCATAATTTTCAAAACAATTTCCTTTTGATCTGGCAACGTTTTTGACATTGTATTGTTAACATCTAAATGATTTTGACAATGGTTGAGGCAATTATCAGTGAATGAATTATCAATGATAATAATGGATTAATAATGTACTAACAACAAATACCGACCAGTATGGCCATCAATGATTAAATAATATATTATCGACATTTACCCTGTGTAAAATCATTTACTGTCAATGTTCCATCCATTTACATTATGTATTTAATCATTGAATTACTGATGGAAGTACCAAAAAAAGTTCACATGTATGGAAAATGTATTTATATATATATATATATATATATATATATATATATACATACATGTAATTTCCAATAAATATGTTAAAAGATCAGCAACCGGAAAATGTGGAAATAAAAATTAACTTTCAGTAAACCTGACTTAATAATACACATATTTCAATTGTTATATGTTGTTTATAGAATTGTTTATTTAAGAAGACAATAAAACGATTAAGATATATAGCTAGAAACAGATAATAATGCCGAAAAGAAGTTAAATGTACATTTTTATATTTAAATTGGAAAAAAGACTTCATTTGAAGTATGGCATGATTTTAAAAGTTATAATTTGATATACGTATAGAATATTTTAGAAAGAAATTACAATTGCTTTCCATCTATGAGAAATAATTTCATTGAAAGTGAATGTGATTTGTAAAATATTCTACACATCAAACGTACATAAAACCACCTATCAAAATAAAAAAAATATATAAAAGTGACTACCTGCGTTTCCTTAAACATAAAAAAATAAAACTTCTATCTTATAACACGTTTAAAATAACCTTTTCAAATTGAGTTAAATGGAACGACGGGAAAACTTCCGCACAAATAAATACAACAATAATTGGATATGAGGGAAAAAAGTGATGGTATTTAACGGATAATACGTAATAATATGAAACCGACTATAATAAAAGCGTACCAGCTGCAAGCAGCCAGTATCGTCCTAAACGATGAATCAATTATAACGCCCGAAACAACCGACAGAACCGTATATAGCACCCAGGACCTTTTTGTTGTTCGGCGTTTTTTTTCCTCTCGTTGCAGCGATTCTTTTATTCGCGAGTTTCTCCTGCGGTGACTCGTTTATTTGCTGATTTGTTGTTTTTTTCTCTCCCACGACTCCCCTTTGTTCAAGGTACGCGACAGCTCACCTACACACCCTCACTACTCCCCCTCCCCACTCCCGCACTGTACTTTCACCTTCGAGGCATTACAGTTCACGTGGCGGAAATGCAAATATGAAATATTGCGTTGACATGAAAATAAGATGACTGTGGATGTGTAAGGAAATATGTTGTTTTTATTTACAGTTTTCTTTATAAAAAAACGTTTAATATGTTTCTCTTATTGTTATATATTTTCGGACGAAGACGTACATCGAGAATATCAAATATGTAGATGTTCTTCAAAATAACTGATAATCGAATGCAGCGTTTTATTAAACACGCTTCTTGTTTCATATCAAATTGTTTCTTTTATAAAGAACTCAGTTCGATTTTAATTTAAAATATTTAAATGAATTCCGTCATTCTTTCATCAAACATTCTTCTTTTAAATTACATTATTAATTATAATACTGATTGGGTAAGGTAAAAAAGTTCATGTATTATTCACGTTTTTTTCATATCTTAAATATCATTATGTAATCATTTTAGTGTTTCAAGAACGAATTTAAAAGAAAATTCCTAAAAGTTCTTTCACTTATAAACACAATGTCGGAATTTTCTTTGACCTTTTATTATGTACTTGCTCATAAAAGGTCAAAAGTTACATTTAGATGTAAACATCTGAGTATGAAATATTAACTGCGGGTAAAATATGAAAAAATAATATACTTAATCATTTTAAATATCAATTACCTGATCATATTTTTCATAAAAGTGTTTTAATTTCAAAATTCTATTTTGGATGATCACAACAGAGTTTATTTATTAATAAATATATAAATATTATATAAGTATATAAATATTTAAATTTTGGAAACAAACGTGTTTGTTTTTAAACATTTGTGCGAAATCAAACAGCCTTTACATATTTTATTAAATAAGAACTGTGATTTATAGAAATTTTAATACATTTTATTAAAGAAACATACAAAGAACGATAAAATTGCTTAAAATCAAACAGTTGTGCAGTTAATATTAATATTTCTTTCTTTTCGAAAGATATTTGCAATTATGCTTTCTTTGACTTCAGTTTTCTTTACAATGCTATGTAGTTTATTTGTAATTTTTCTTCCTTTTGGATTATAGGTGAATCTTTGTTTTTATGTTTAAAATATTTTTCGAACAGGCTTTTACATTTGAATATAAAGTCGTCGTATTTTTTTTCGTTTTAAAAAATAAATGCGATTAATAACGAAATTTAAATTAATTTTTTTCATTTCTTGCATTGAAATTTGGTTTAAAGAATTGAAAATTATTCATATGTCTAACTTGTTAGCGAGTTCATGTGTTAGATTTATACTTTTCATTTCCTTTTCTTACAGATATTTCGATGTTATATAGTAGACTAATAGTTTATATAATCTGTATGTTTCTTATACCTTTTTTGATAAAAATAAAAGTTCAATACTCTCAAGTGTGTTCAGTTCAAGTGTCGGTATTTAATGTTATTAAATTTCAATTCCCAATAAAACCAATTCGAAAGTTTAATCTTGTACAGAGATGGATCAGTACTCGACTGCTAAAAGCACAATTATATAAAAACAATGATTTCAAAGGAAGTCAAAATGAAAATATAAAAGGCACTAGACTAGTAAATAGAATAAAATGGAGGTAAAGCTCTTTAAAATCGAACAACTGCAAAATAAAACAGTTTAAACGTATACAGCATAAGATTTCAAGATGGTATTGGCTAAAAACTGACAGTATTGAGTTGAATGCGTCCGATAGTTGTTTTATTCGCTTTTCAAATAAAAAGAATTCCATTTACTCATCCAACTCTATCGGAGAAATTCAGTCAGTACGTACAGAGGCATGTAAATTCCTAGTCAGTATTCGCCACTCTGTAACAATTGATAAAGGTACATCGATCGAACAGAGAACTTTTATGTAAAAAAAAATACTGGAATAATTAACAAAGTGGAATATTTGTTCTGCAATTAAAATATAATGTTTTTATAAAAGAATAAAAATGAAAATGACTAGTTATTACGTGTTTGTTATATTATAACAGTTATTTTCGTTTGTAACAAACAATTGTATAGGATATTTTTCTACAACTGACAATATAATTGTTCTTATTTAATTAATGAGATGTATGTAGACATACAAAGCAATGCAAATAGTTTTTCATACTCGGTCGATATTAATCATTTGCTCGAAGAATAAATTTTACTGTCTAAAAGTATTGTAATAATTTATCAAAGAAAACAGTAAAGACAATTTAATAATTCATAAACGATAGGTCAATAAAGATTTTCAATCTGAATTTCATAACCAATTTTACAGCACTTCCTTAATATACTTTTACTGCATTTTTCTAGACAAATTGTGTACAAGATGAGAGTTTTATTCAATACACATAGTAAATAGATCTATTCTCGCATGAAATTTGTTGAATAGTATGAGAAAACAACGAAAGAGCTATTTAAGATAATCAGTCAAGCGTATAACAATTTCTGTTTTCCACTCAACATTGTTGAATGCGAAATGCGAAATCAATGTATTTTACAACCACTATATTTTGATAGAATATTATATATATATATATATGTATGTATGTATATATATATATATATATATATATATATATATATATATATATATATATATATATAAGGAATCATAAAGCAATTGTACAGTTTAAAATATGAATAATGTCTGTGCTTTCAAAGATAAAAACAATCACACAATGTGTCAGTATGACATTTTATTCTTGTTTTCGTATATTTAACCTAGGGTTTGTTAAGTTTTAGGTTATCATCCATAATAAAAGATAAAGTGTATGTCATAATTTTGAAGTTCTGAACTAGATGAATTTTTGTTTTATTTATCATAATAGTTAAAGCAGACATATTAAAATTTATCTTAAAGAGTTGAAGAATTTTTAGCAAAAAACAACATATTTTAAATGCGTTTAAAATAATATACAATTCTGATTAGATTCGTTAAATAAATATAATAATAGGTTTTTTTTATCAATTCCAAACGATTTGCATTGGAAAATATTATTCAGGAATATTCAAATTCAGGGAAAAAGTAACATGTTTCACTATCTTGTTGAGAAACTGTATTGTCTATAAGTCTTAGACATCTTTGTTAAGGAATATAGTAAGTCTGTGTGTTAAAAATAATTATTGCCATTAATACTAAAAAATCGATTTTCATATTAAGAAAACAATATGATTAGACCGTTTAGAAGTTGAATAGAATATTTCAGTTTTTGATAGGATTTTCTTGCTTTTAAAAAAAGTTTATTTAATAATAATTTGATACGTGTCAGAACAATAATATCATTAATTAATGATTTTTTCAATAAGTCACAAAATCGTTGAGTAAAAAAGAGTTATCCTGACGGTTCTTATATTTTTAACTCATTTGAATTTCTATCTTCCACTTCTAGTTTCGGTGCGTTTGCCATATTCTAGTATATTTTAACCAGATCTAAAATTATCTACATTAAACAACTCTGAATTATCTAAAATATATTTTAAAATAGTACACGCATTGAATCTAGATATGGAAGGAGAAAGATTACCGGTATAGCTAGCATATAATTGGGTTACAAGTATAAAAACAAATAATTATAATTTTATTTAAATAGGATTAATAGTATTTATGAAAATATTCGACATCGCAATTAAAATTTTAGTGATTGAGACTTATTAACCTCTGAGTCATTAAGATAAATGTGTTTTTCTTATTGAGGTCGTGGATATTTATTTTATGTTGACAACCTTTTTGTGAGTTCTCTTTGTTTCAAATACAACAGTCAGTTATTTCTATTGACTTCATCGGTAATACGAATTGATGATTAATGAAACAAAGAAACTAATCTAATATACAAATAGAATAAACTATCATATTGAATCGTTTTATAGATTGTTGTTATCTAAAGAATAGAAGTTATTAATATTTTAAACTGCATAAAGACTTAACAAATAGTCTGTAATTTTATTGTTTGTATTAAAAAAAATAAATAATCGAATGAGTAGGACTGTACAGCTTGTTTGTAAACAAACTCGTTTTGTATGAATTCATATTTCAGCTTAAGAATATCATTAAATCTTTCAACTTTTTAAACGTTGTCCGTAAAGCATAAACTCGGGGTTATATTTCGCCGCTTTGACAAATAAACTATTAATTATATGAACTTTTTAGAAAACCAGGTCATTAAGTTGTACGTAGGGGCAGGAACGTTTCGACGTAACTCGCGACAATATGGGACAATTCTGGTAAAAAAAAAAATTATACACGGCATTACTTGCATCGCAGCTGCGACTGAAATAATTCCGTTGCTAAATTGTAAGGAGGTCGGGAAAACTTTTTAAGTAGCGGTGGTAAATTATGAATGAGAACGTTCTTAAACGCCACCACAATTAGAATGAAGTGAGTACCGCAAACTCATGAAAAACACATTTCTCATAACCGTCGTCTGGATGGCGCGGGTTCGTTCGGCTCGTCGGATACCGTCGCGCGGTATTAGCATCGCGGAGGTCTCATTCGAAGCAGAATTAATTCTGTTCCGTCATGTATGAATGTAAAGAATGGAATTTAATAAGAATGGAAATCAAATCGCCTACCGATTTTTATTCGAAACGGAACGAAATACATTTTATATATCTGTCGCGTTTAATACTTTTTTTTTTGTTTCTCCGCGGCGGGTCTGACCGCTAATTCACCGTTTCTTTTTGTGCTCGGATATGCGTACGTATTGTACGTTTCTGTTCGAGTCTCCTTTTTTTACTGTGTACGTGTGCGTGCGTGTGTGGGTGTGTGCGTGCAGATCGACGTCAGTATTAAGCAACGCTTGACAAAAATATGTTTGCGGTAAGGATTTGGGAAAATAAAAACTGTTGAGAAATGAGAACGAGTTAAGTGGTTTAGGACATACAAATTTTCATAACTCTTGTACAGTTATTATGAATGAAATAAAGATGTAACGTTCCACAGATAAAAAATTATATATATATATATATATATATATATATATATATATATATATATATATACTTCTTAGATACAACATTATATATAACAAAACATTCTTTTGTATTATGCAGATGAGTCCTATCAAGGGTTTCTAATTTTGTATACACTTGGGTAAAGAATGAGTCCAGTTTAATGATGCTTGATGTTCTCTATAGAAAGACTCGGATTTAAATTTTTTCTGTCTCTCAGTATGTTTTAATTAATTTTGATTTTATTAAATTTCATTTGTATTAAAAATCTTTTTTTTTGAAAATTATTGACGATTCGATGATATTCAGTTCTGTTGATTTTTATATCATAATCGTTACTTACAATTATTTCATTTGATCAACGATCTGATCGAGTACTTGAAACGCGTTAAAACATCTCCAATTATATACTTTGATTAAAAACGAAACGATTGGAAAAAAGTATTCACTAACTCTGAGAATCAATCCGTGGAATTTTATTTACACTTGATTAATACGAATTTAATTTCTATTCGCGATTGAAAACATTCTATTCTTTATACAAACAATATTATCATAAACTATTGTCCGTAATATTTATCACGAACAGTGCGGATCTACACCAAATGAAAGTTTTATTTCACCCTAATTTTAATATCCTTTTCAGTCGTTCATATTTCGAAACATGCAATCGCCTCTTTAGATTCAATTACCTCCTTCACATGGTCGCATTTATCAAAAGCACAAGAATTCAATTCTGACATCGAGTCCACATTTCGTCATACACGATTGTGAAATTTATATTATTATGTAATTTGATTCGTAGTGATTTTTCTTACAATGAATTGTTTCGGTTTCAATAGTTTTTCACAGCGTTCAGTTAGGTTTATAATAAATATCGTAAGTAATAATTTCAGTTTGTGTATTATACACATTTTTATATGATTAATTATTTATTTAGAAAAATAAATATTGAGATTGTTGAGGGAGTTTTGTATTTGTACAGGTTTATTTCTGATTATAAAATGTTGAATATTTCTTGCCCTGTAAAAGTATCTCCTATTAATATCTTGTTTTATGTCATAATTTATATTTTTTTCATAATATTTCATACACAATATTTATAAGGAAAACTCTTGGACTGCTTTATTTTTTAGTAATTTTTATAAATTAAAAATTATAAAAGTTCTGAAATTAGTATCAAAAAGCAATAAAAATTATAAGTCTAAAAGAGAAACAGTGATAAGACCATAAGTTAAATTGTTATTCAATTTTCGATTCTAAAATATTTACAAATATGTATTTAAAATTAAATTCGATCTTTTGACTGTTCACATTTTGGCATTGAGGCTTAAGTCTCTTTAATAAATGATTTTTTTTATTCTTTCCACAAATGACACACATTTTTGTTAGTACAGAAGTGTTTAGTTTTAATTAATTATTAATTATTTAATTTTAATTTAAAACATAGTTATGATTGATTGAAATTAAAAACATCGATTTGATTTTTATACCTAATTATTTATCATATATTAGATTTATACAATAAAATGTCTAAAACTCATCACAGCTTTTATGAAACAGATAGTTTGTATGTTATTATAGAGTTGTCTTTAAACTAACTAGACAATACGTGATTTTGGAAGTGTGTCTATTAAAATGTAGAATAATAAAAAAAATAAATTTTAATATTAATTTTTTATTCTCCAAACTCAAACCGTTTTAAATAGCTTACTCTCTTTGGACTTTATTTTTAAACATTTCGAATTATTTTAAATTTATTTACATCCCTTATAATACTAATGTGTGGAAAAGTTTCAAATTACAATCATTCTCTAGAAATCTCAAGTATTTATATGGAATGTTTAGTATTTGAAATATAAATTAAATTGTAACTACGTTTAGCAGAAATTCAGTAAAACTAAAACTAATTTTGTTGTTTAATTCAGTAATATTTATAATAATTATTATATTACACCGTTTAAGAAATCATATGGAATTAATTAGCTTAGAAAATTAATTACCATCGAGGTACAAATGAGTTTCAATTAGTTGAACGAAGTAGCAAGTCTGCGTACAAAGATTAAACAGACGATCTGAAGATGGATACAATTTCGCTGCTCCCTCAATAGAAAATAGACCGCATTTAAATGGTAGTTAGTTTTAATCCAGCATAAATAGACAATAAAAGATAAGAAGCGGGATACGGTTTTGGAATATCGATTTTTACAACGACGTCATTGTCGATTTTCCGTACTCTCGATAAAAACAAGTCCGTAGTGAAACACAATCGATGCACTGTTAATAAAATTCGATTGATCTGACGGGACGAGAGTTCTGCGGCGCCGAATTCAATTTCATAACAAATTAACATGCAGCCGCGACGATAAAAGATTACAACTATCTTAGTAATCAGAAGTGTAAACCATTTCCGCTATCAATTAATTTTTAAGTGCTGAAACAACCTCGACGCGTCGTTTATTTTAATTGGGAGTATAATTTCACCTCCCGTTTCATTGCGTGCTCTAGGGTTGATTTCCGGGAGGAGCTTCAACAAATCCGTAATACGGATTACAACTGGGTAATTAATTTAATGAAGTCGGCTAGATATAACACCAGTGACATTATTACTGTTTATGGTAATTAGGGTTAATTCACGGATGAGCGGACAAAAATTATTGTCGTGTATCTAATTAATTACACGGGTTGGTGAGGTAAGTTCAAAGAAAACAAACGATACCGTGTTGAAATTTCAAAGTTGAAACAGCACGTCAAGTGTATGCGTTTTGAATTGTCGAGTTTCGAGTGATGAACATTCAGTCATTTTTTTTTCAAAGATTATTAAAATGTGTTTTCACAGCGTGGGAAAATAATTAAATTTTATTTAATCGTTTTTAAATTAACATTATATATATATATATATATATATATATATATATATATATATATATATATATATATAATAGAATTAATTGATTGATTAGTTAATGCTCATACACTAGACAAATTTTGTGATATGAAATGACAATTTTCAATAATGCTCATGGAAATTTAAGTGGTGATCATCCTCAGAATTTTCAGATACAGACATTTGTTTTTCTATCTTCACGTTTTATCGTCTATTAGTTGTTTGTTTTTGCTATGTAAATTGTTAAGGTATTGTCTTAACACTCCATTTTCAAAAGATATATTTCTTTTAAACATATGGTAAAATAAATGTCTTTATCTTTGGTATCTTAGCGTTATAAGGATAATAGACTCATTCTCAATATGCGTATAAGCAAAAATCAATAATAAGACATTAAATATCTTTGATTAAAATTTTTTATATGATTGGAAAGTGTGAAAAAGTCATTAGGGAAGGAGAATTTAGCCACAGTACCAAAAAAATACTTTTTGTGATGGGTATTTACAATCTATTTCTAGAATATTATTTTCATTGAACTAAATATTAACAAAAAAACAATTAAATTATTTTATCTTATTATCCAAACACTAAATATTGATGATTGGCTTAATTTAAATGAACAGAATTAATTTTTACACCTAATATAAAACGATTTTATTTATTTTTTT
This sequence comes from Acanthacorydalis orientalis, assembly GCA_034766995.1. Lineage (NCBI taxonomy): Eukaryota > Metazoa > Arthropoda > Insecta > Megaloptera > Corydalidae > Acanthacorydalis > Acanthacorydalis orientalis. The sequence goes on from CM068318.1 coordinate 4,627,866, forward strand.
AATTTATTTTCTTATCCGGAATTTTTTATTATGTATTCTTTCATTCAATTACTTCTTTTTGATTTTATTTTGTTTTTAAAACACAACATTCAATAATAAATTTATCATGTGTTTAAAATATTATTTTTTAACACAAAATTATATTCTGTAAAAAAAGTTCAACTATTTTTCGTCACTTTTTAAAAATTATACTGATTTAACAACTCATTAATCGTCGACAAAAAGTACAAGTGTAAATATCTTCCACTCCGTACAAATGAATAAAGATCGGTGCTTTTTCCAGCAGACATTTTTCTTCATACCATTTAAAGAGCGTCGACATTGGTTTGAACTCCGAGTCGAGTTTTACTTGAAATCGTTTAAAACGAATGCAACTCAATTTGAAGAACGTGTTTACACGTTCGATTCACCGAAAAACCGTCACTTTGTAATTTGTAACTAGTGGCGAGCAAAAAAGAACTACTTCACTGTATATATATGTGTCTGTGATGTGTACGTTGAAGTTTTTGCATCCGAGGAGTTTGTTTGAGGAATGTATTTTAAATAAGATTATTTCTAGGGAAGTAAATTTCTAGACGGTTGAAATTTAAAAGGTGTTTTTATCCAACAGACATTAAAATGTATTTTTTGTGTGATTATTTTGTATTAAAATCGATATTTATAGTTTTATATTAAAGTTCATAAAGTGTTTAATCAGAAACTGTGGTTGGTTTCATAACAAAGTAGTAGTTCAAAGGAGCATAAAATGAAGAATGTCCTTTTAAATCGTTCTAACTACACCAAACAACTAAATGATTTGTTTGTTCGTTTTTGTATGTAATCTCTTAGACACAGAGTATATAAATCTATACATTGATTTGCAGCCGGAACTGCATGTTGGTAAATATGTGTTTTTGTCAGTTCACACAATCTCGATGCGGTTGGAATGAAAAACACAGCGTGTAAACAAGCATCGCTTTGAACAATAACTTGGACTACATTGCCTTTTGATATCGTTGCTCGTGGATATTTATGAAGAGGATTTATAGAGAGGGCAGCAGGTGGCCCGCGAGCTATATAGTATTTTATAGAGTTCGGTTCAAAGTTCGCGCACGGATATAATATTGTTCATTTATTTTCAGTTGTACGAGATTTATGCAATATGTTTAATATGATTATGTTGTAGTATTGTTGTCGAATAAGAGTCTGAATTTGTTTAGTTTTATATTTTCCGTATACTTGAAGAACGGAACGTTCTCTGTTGTTATTTACTTTTCTGCAAGCTCAGTAAAAGAATTTATTTCTATCGTTGCTTTTGTTATCTTTTAGTGCAGTTTGTACCACAATGTAATTCATAATAAAAACATGTTCTTTGAACTACTGTTATTATTCAAGTCCGCAAGTCAGCGGAACTTCAAAGTAAGATATGTGTACTTTTTTCATTACGTTTTATTATAGTGTACGGCTGGGATTTTGTGTACTTTGTTCTTCTCGACTGTATGATTTGATTTATCTATTATTAAAATGTATTTAATTCTCGAGAAAATTATATGGAGATAATTTGGAATGTATGTAAAAAGATCGATTTGCTTTCGTTTTCCGAAAGATAAAATAAGAATTAAATTTCTAATAAAACTCATGTTGAATATAAAAGATATTTATCTGACAATATTTATAATTCAGCAAGATAAAAACGTTTCTTTAATATTTCTTTCAGTTCTACTAATCGACATAAAACACTCGAATAAAAAATTAAATCATTTATGATTTCAAATACAATTTCAAGGTTAATTTTCATCGATGTAGTCTTTTTTTCCTCTACAGCATTCTGATCACAGTTTCTTATATATAAATCAATAATGGAATTCTTCTGAATATATTTAGAAGATTTGTTATATGACGTTTTACAAATCCGCCAAGTCTTAGTTACCTTTTTTTGAGGTAGATTTTAATTTTCGGAAATAAAATCGGACGAACAATGCGTATGTTCTGATGATAAAATTTTATTTTTCAATAAATATCTTTCACTGTGTAGGACAAAAAACATATGGTGTATTTTTATTCATCAAAAATTACTTCTTCGGTCTCAAACAAGATCTCGAAGCGCTCTAAGACCCAATAACCAACTAACCATCAAACAAGATCATTTGTTTTGATTTTTTTTTACAAAATATTTCTTATACCTCAAAAAAGAGTAACTAATTAAAATAATCTTGGCTCAGTGGGACAGATTTATAATAAGCAACATTTGTACAATAATTGAAGAAATTACAAGCTTGAACTTAAACTCCGATCGAGCTATTTTATTTTCCTTAACATAGATAAAAAGAGTTTTATTGTTTTTTTTTGCTTAATTTTTCCGTGTTTCACGTTCCCAGACGATACAGTCGCCTATAAAAATTACTGTTTTATATACAGGTAAAAATAAATAGAATAGTAATGTTACAAGAATGTATTATTAATTAAAAGTTTAAATCTTACTGTGGCCTTTGCTTTGACTGTCGTTTGATGACAGATAATATTAATGACTTGGCAACGTTAGAATGTCAATAACTACGTTATAAATATGTATTGGAGTACGTTAGTAAATCGGTTACTTTGGTATCCGCACTGTGGATTATGTAATATCAGATATGTACACTTAATTCAACCTCTGTAGAGATCACATGTACGTTCATTTTGTTTGTGAGCTTTGATCGCCCGATGCATAACATGAATAGGGAAATCGCTCCGAATCTAAGTTATTCGAACGACGAACTATTTAACTTGCGTTGTCACACAGACCTGCTTCTCGTTTAAGAATGACGAACGTCGAGCATTGGAATTGTAAAGTAAATACCTTACTGTTTTTATACTTTAAATAAATGTTTAATATGCGAGTTCTGTATCGCCCGCCGTGCGTCATTATTTGTATTTTCCGTTTTATGTTGATGAACGTACGCTCACCGTTGACATATTAAAACTGTTTAATTAGATACAAAAACGTTGAAAACACACAGCAGACCGACGACGACCCTTTTGCATTAGTTGAAAGTTTCGCACAGACACAAGCGCGCAGATAAGAACGTTACGTTACATATAAGGCTTGGATGTTTTTAATAACGAGCGAACTGCTGTAGCGACATCTGCAAAATTAATATGTGGAATAATATTTGAGAACGAACACGCGTCCCTCCACGCCATGAAAAACATAGTGGCGGAGGAGAAGCGACGAGCACGCACTTTTTTGGAACTTGAAAAATTAGCTCGGAAACCGTCTGTCGGACGGGTTTTTATCACATGTATCAAATGAAGTTAGGGTGGACGTATGTGCTCGGGAAAAAACTGCAAACGGTTTGAGATTTTTCAAAAATTGATACTCGTTCTGTTCAATAGTAATTCGACGTCCATTTCTTATACTGCTCGCCGATGTATTTAAAAACATTTGATTTTATTATTGTTCTTGTTATTGAAAGCACCGAACTACTCTTTTAAAATAATTTAAATTTGATGATCAATTTATTAAAATGTTTTATTTTTAAGTAAATCCTAGTTGTTCTCAGTATAGGGTTTTACAATCAGGACGGAATGTTTAATTTTAAAGAAAACAGAATTTGCACTGAATTTTAATTTTTTTTTTATTGTAAATAATAGTTGAGGAAATGTCATTTTTAAATTAAAAAATAATATCGTGTAAGTGATCACCGCGAGCTTTCTTACAAGTAACCATTCTTTTATTAAATTTTTCAATAATTTCCCTACACAATTGAGGCTATATCTTACCAATTACTCTTCGAATTTCATCTTTTAGGTCGCAAATTGTTTTATGAAATTATTAGTTACACCTGTCCTTTAACGCGACTCCAAAGAACATACTCAGAAAGTTCAAAATGAGCCTCGTCGCTAAAGATGACTTTCAAAAAAAAACGTGCTGTTGTTCCAATATCCAATTAATAAATCTCTGATGCAGTTAATGGTCTGATTGATTTTATTCTTGTGTTAATTAAACCTTATAACCCTTCAGCAAGAAATCTTCATGCAAAATAAGCCGTTTTTTGTAATATACGAATTCATAACTAAAAATTGTAATGTCAAAACTTAATAAACGTCAAAAAAATACAACCCTCAGTTTGAAATTTCTGAAATATAATCTATTAAAATTGCGTCTCTATTGGAAAACTCTTTATAAATATCTATACGACAAACTAATGATCAATTTACTAGAAATTCAAGCCAAAAACTTGTTATATATCAGCTTTCATTAGAAAAACTAGTACCTCGAGTTGTTTATAATCTCTGATAGTTTGAGATTGCATTATAAAATACTTTAAATATTTAATATTATTAAAGTGTTTTTTTTAAAAATAAATACAGCTCAATTTGATTTTTGCATTAAGAATACACGTTCTATTGCTGTAAGTAAAACTTGATAAAGTTAATTGTTCAAGTGTTTAAGAAAAGGTGGAGAAAGCTGAATAGCGATCGTGTAAAAAAATGTAGATTTAGATACCATAAGTTTCATACATTTTAGAGTTTTTAAAAGAAAACCCGATGCATATTTCAATATAAAAGAAAAAATGTTGAGGTACAGTTTCATTTAATTTTTTATAAAGGTTATATATAGCAATAAAGTTTAGAATATATAAGGTTCACGCGTACAAATGGGTGTACCGTTTCGATACATGTCCGTTCGGAATGAATGCAACGCGGATATTAATTTTTCTTGAACGTTGACTAGTCGAATTCCACATCGCTTTCCATTATTGGTTCTAAAATATATTTCATTACTGCTCGCAGACCGAAGTAGTCAATAAATAATGCCGAACAAAATAGAATATAAACGAACACGACGGAAACTACACGCACGCACCAATCTCTAAAATGATATAAATTGCATACAATTTCGCGCAGGATCTTCCCGGAGGTGTTCTCGTTTCGTTAGAATCCGCAGCACGCGCTAGGCAGCCGCCACCCGCCGCCCCGTACCACGCGCACTCCTTCGCATCCCGTTTCCACTTTCGGCGCCCGTACTTCACCGCGCTGCCGCACGCGCACACCAGATATTACATAACATTACGTTCACAATGATGGAGGGATGAAGTTGAAGCATCAACGGTGATGGCACTATGGCTGCTGAAATCAAATAGAGAGACACCTACGCTGCAGTCACTCCGCAAATAATGTTTAATGGATGTCAGGTTCAATCTTTCACGATTGTTTTACGTAACGGTGAAGTGCTGAGCAGTGTTTCTCGGATTTAGGAAAAGTATAATTGATGTCTGAAGTGTGAGGAAATTGTGGACGATGGGAGACAGATTAACGTCGTCATCGGATTGATGAAATCGAGTCATATTTAATACGTGACGGCATGGCAGGCACTCAGAAGTCGGCAGAAGAAGATGTTTGTTTTATTATTCATCTCTCTTCATAGAAATTCAAATTGCATTTCATTTGGTATTTTCAAACAGCACTTAATTGAAAAACTACTCACAGGTTTACACAACTATATTTGCATACATACTATTTACTTTCGTATCATTTACATTTTTTGTATTTAAATCATTAAATCATTCTGATTTCAATATTTTTTACAACAAATACTACAAATGTTTGTCTATTCGTCTGATAGTTTATCACACCTTTTTATCGATTTGAAAATACATAAGCGATGTATGTTTGAAATTTGATCTATATGGAAAAAAAGTTCTCCAAACGAAAAATTAAATTCATGGTCATTTCTGCATACAAATATAAACGTGTACAGATATTTTTTATATTAATTTATTTATATATCCACATATATAGTAAATATGTGTATACATAATTAAATTTATTATAAAATGAAACAATAGTAATAAAACGTTTATATTTTATAAAATGTTTTTTTAAAAAAAAATGGAACAATTAACTTCTTTATAACATAAATGCAGCGAGAATTTCACGAACGGAATGTATATTTACCTGACGTCGAGTAATAAAATACTAATATAACTTTTTCGAAATTATAATTAGCCAATTACAATAAATTCCAGTATTTATACATCCATTCTAATTTAATGTACTGTTCGTACAATAAACATGCTCGTAACTGATATTCATTCGAATGTATGAACAGCAAGTATGAAAAGTCAATAATATTTCTACAATTATTTATGTTTCATTGATACTCGATGATCATAAAGTACGCCTTCATATAAGTTTTAGTATTCTAGTCAGAGAAATATTGTTCTCGATAAGAAAACTCGTCTCGACTGGATATCTGGTAACACACCTTCACGTCGAATTATTTCTGCGGAAAAGTAAACATCTCGCGTACATTGCATCAATTTATGTGAGTGCATTTAATTAGTAGTTCATAATGAAGTGGAAATACCGGCCTGCAATTCCGAAGTAATTGTAAATATTTTATAGTCGTTTTGAAAAACGAACAGTACGTTTTAAATGCATTTTGCACGTTTCCTAATGGCACTGTTTATACATTTCGCGTTCATTTATGTAACAATAAATACACTGAGTATATTTGTGTGCAGATTGAAATGAAATTTAATCGAATAATTGAATAAATGTTCACATAGTATGAAGATAATTATATTTTAAATTTATATGTTAGCAGTACGTAGTTTGGAATGTATAAATTACTTACAGTCGGGAAAAAAATGTTTTTTCAATGTGTTTTTATGTTTTAATGCGTTTGGAATAAGCACTTGTAGTTCTGTAATCAACTATGATTTTTCACAAAGGTTTGTTTGAAGTTTAATGGCTGTGATGTGCTTGCATTTTTTGATACAAAATATCGAAATCGTATTCTATTGATATTGTCTATAAGCGCGTTTCATATTCGACATCCAGTCTATTTCTGTCTACTTTGTTTTCGTAGCTGCACAGGTTGAAAATAATTTTCGCATAAGTAAGACATTAGAATCTCTACTGCTTTGTTAGAGATTTCAGGATATCTTGAGTGAATTTGTAACCAAAAATCAAGAAGTCCTTCTTGCTAGTATTTAATTTTTAATAATTTTTCAAATTTAGACTTTGATTTGTGGAACACCATGCTTCTGTAGAGCACAGTTTGAAGAACAATGGTGTGAACCGTTAAGTTTTCTACTGATGTACTGGTATTAACTTGAACAGTAGAATATTCGGAAAACTCAACTGTTTCTTGCATTCAAGACAATTGATTTCTTGATTTCTGTGTTAAAGTACTTGATGAATCCATACACACTCATTAAAATAATTCCACTCTCTGCATAGTGATCTAAAAACTTGTAAAATTCTGAATTTTCACCCCTGTATGCTTTTTCCTACTTAATAAGAAGTGTCTTTCATGGTATAGTTGTGATAATTGCAGTATGCTTGTGGTATTCGAACTGTACTCTTTTTTCAAATGTTCATTATTATTCTTTAATATGGAATAAGAATACACATTCATACAAATAAAATTTAAATTGGTTTAATTTTTGACAATTACTCAGGAGACACTCGGTATTTAAATAAGAATGTGGAATAGCATATTTTGTAGAAAAATACCTTTCAAAAAATATATGTGTGTGTGTGTTGCCCTGCTGACGTAAACTAAACTACTGCACGTTGTGAAAAGCATTGTTAAATAATCGAAAAAGAAGCGTCATAATCATGAGAGCGCACGAAACGAACCGGAGGAATATAGACGTACATGATTGGAGGACGTACATACGATCAATTCGTTTTCGACATTATGTAACAACGCGGGCTCCGTTCGATGCAAGTCACTCCGCCGGTTTTAGTCGAAACACCAGACATTGTAAATCTTTCCCTGTTATTTCTTCGCGATGCGGATGAAAAATGCCAACAGATTTCGTAGATCGCGCACGCAAGCACATAACTCTTGTCGTGCGGCTGATCCGGGCGGACTGCTCCGGGTGGCCCGGCCCGTTCCGCCCGCCGTGACTCACACTTCCATCCCCGGTGGTTCGTTACTAACCAACGCGAGATGCGCATTTCGTTGCCGTTGTTGTTGTTGTTGACGGCGGTGTGTTTCGTGGCGGCGTTTCGTTTTCTATGGCGCACTTTACTTACATGCGAGTAAAAATTGTTGAGAAACTCATTTGTATTAAGGCGTCGATGGCGTAATTTACGGCGGAGTGCAGTGTTAAACTTTCCGGTTAACTCTTTCTCATCATATAAAAGAAAATGGAACGGGTGAATAATTTATAAACATACTCAGACGTATATCTTTTATACAAAACACTTTCTAATAAATTTATTCAACGGGAAATGAGTAGCTTTTCTTTTTACAAAACAAATATTCGACTCGATTTAAATAGGTTTTTTCCTCATACAGTTATATTCCGGATAAGAAAATATTTATTTAGAAAAATATATAATCTCTTCGTACGAGAATGTATGTTGAGAACGTTAAGAAATCCAATATTACATTTACGTTTCGTTGCTTTCAATCGTGTAACCACTCCTTTAATGACTAATTCTGAAGAATAATGGTTCGTGTTTGACGTTATTAGATTTAAGATTTATTTATTATGATTTCTTAGAAAAAATATTTACGGACATCTTAATAAAATGTTTATGCAAATAAATCGAACACGTGTGTTACGAAACCTCTCATAATTCACTGCACGCTTTTTATTTAAATTCTCTATTTAGTAACAAACCTTTTTTCCTATGCGAAGTTTCAAAATGAAAACTATTTCTCGTTTTTTTTTTTTATTTACTATTATATATAAATCTCTATATTTCTCCATGCAAATATAATATTATACATAAATGCTCAGATATTTACATACGAACGTAATTTAACATTTTCTTCACGATTTGTAGACAAAGGTCGCGACGAGGCGAGGAAAAAATCTCAAATATTTATCATAATAAATGTCAAAGTGTACAAATGTTTTCCTTTGTTATCATTTTATCACTTTATTTTGAATTTAGAGGATGCGTTGTAAATAAATGCTTTGTAACTATCTCCTGTTGATTTATAATACAGTTTTATTATGGTCCGTGTTTGTAATATAATCAAACTGTTGTATAATTTTGACACTAACCTCTAATCTGCATTATCTGTAAATGGAATGATTTATTTCAAATATATGTCATTTGCATTTGTCCATATAACAACAAACATATAAACTAGAGAGTACATTTTAACATTCGATAGAGGGTTTGCTGATAACAGGTCTCGAAATATATATATATATATATATATATATATATATATATATATATATATATATATATATATTTAATCGGAATAATAGTTTACAATTGTATTGCTGCTCTTTACTATTAATTTATGGATAAATTGATTCTTTAACTGACTGAACTTCAGTGATTTAGTTTAATGTAAAAGTTCTATAGATAGAGATTTTTCTTTTTAGAATTTAAATCATTTTTCTCCGAAAAAGTATGAAATCATTTTCATTTATTTTCTTTATTCCAAACGCAAACGTTGATGAATGTTGAAAATAGTTTTTAAATCGTTTTATTGTAGTTTTTTGTGTCTTCTTCACCCGTTTTTTTCATACAGTATTTCACTACCACTGGTTTAAGCGTTTGTCCTATCTTCAAATAGCTTCATATTCATACCAAGCTAGTAAAAAGTAATACCGATAACTTTTTCGAATATATTTTAAATCGAAGAGAATAATATTAGATGTACAAATAAATTCTGTACATTTTTAATAGAAAAATGATTACAGAAAAATGAAATACATTTCAAACTTGAAAATATCCCTCATTATTTTGTGTAACTTTACTCTCTCTGTCGGGTAACTTGTCGAAAGAAATATGGTACCTTGAGTCGATGATTTCATAATGCCTTTTTGGACTTCTTCGACCGTTTTAGCATTTTTTGTAAGATTTATATATCACAACACCTTCTCTCGAAACTGAAAAAATCATTCCTGCAGCTTCAGCTTTTTTTCTTTTATCTGGAATGCAAAAAGTATGCAATATCTAATATGATGCTTTTCGAACCCAATTGGGTTCGTTGCTGTTTTGTGAGGTTATCCCTACTGCTTGACTAAGATATATAGTGTTTTTATTTTTAGAACTTTCTAAATCTTAAAATGACGAGAAAACATTTTAATTTAAAACAGAGTTCTGACTGATTCGATGTTAAAGTACTGAGTTAACCTTTACAGCTAATATAATCAATAATCAGAGATGAAAAGAATATTTTTCACTTTTTACAGTTTGATAATTTCCAAGTTGATCGACACGTTTAAAAATAAATATTAGTTTAGACACTAGATAAAGTGTCATGTCTTATATGTAAGATCTGAATTCGCCTTTAAATTTTTTTATTTTCTTTATTTAAAAAAGAAACTTTTTTTAAAATTCTCGTACAGACTTATATAAATCTTATTTAGTTCTCTGCAGAGATATATTCGTTATAAAACCGTCATTCGTGACGAATAAAGGAATACTAGACCGTGTGACAATACGTACGTTTCGAATCTCACAGAACACAGTTTGATATATTCGTGTTAAATTAACGACAGTTTGATATTTTCAGCACGGAATCGAGATCAATAACAATAAATTTCGGAGTCTTCTCACAGGTTAATAATCTACAAGTTTTCCAACATTATCGTTTTCTTGTTCGGTAACTTCGAGTGTTACTCTGCGTGAATTTGCTTTAAAATTGATGTTAAAATTGAGCGTTAAGACTTTATTATGGATTTATGTTCGTCATTCGAACTATCGTTGATGGAGTATTGTTCCAGCCGATTTGTAAAAAAAGAATCTGTTTTGATAAAAACTAGAATTGTAGATGTATGTCTTTATGTTCATTTTGTTTGGTTATATTTTCAGAATAAAAGCGTTTTTTTTTTTAAAAAAAGTAATTACATGGAATTTATAGCAACATAATTTCATGTGTTATTTCATATAATTTTGTTTCATAATTTTAAAAATCGATTTAGTGGTTTTAAATTAAGCATCTTTTTAATTGTAAATCTGTTTAAGTGTTAAAAAATTTTAAGCATTTTTTATGAAAAAATACTTGTATCTCATACAAGTTACTGATAAAATGGAGTTATTCTGTCTGAAATAAGATAAGTTTTGTCATGTATCTGTATATATATATATATATATATATATATATATATATATATATATATATATATATATATATATGTACAGAGTTTTCTAATAAGGACGTAATTTTTTAATTTGAAATAAAACGTAGTATTTGCGCTGACATTTCAAGTTTCTTTATTGTAAATAATACTTGGAGGTATGTCATTAATAAATGAAAAATAATATCGTGTGAGAGCACCGCGTCCATTTTTACAAGTAACTATTTTTTGGTTAAAATCGTCAATAAAATCCCTACACAACTGGGGCTCTATCTCACCAATTACTCTTCGGATTTCGTCTTTTAGGTCGAAAGTTGTTTAAGGATTATTGATGAACACCTGTTCTTTAACGTGACTCTAAAGAAAGTAGTCCAGGGGTGTAAAATCGCGGGATCTCGGTGATCAATTAATCTCTTCATTTCTGGAAATAATGCGACCAGGAAATTTCGTCCTCAATAAACCAATTGTTTCACCAGCTGTGTGACATGTTGGACCGTCTTGCTGAAACCACATGTCCTTCAGATCAATTTCATTCAATTCTGCTCACAAAATATTAGTTGTCATGTTTCAATATAGTTCTCCATTTAGAGTAATCGGTTTACTAGCCTGATTATCAAAAAAGTAAGGGTAAATGATTCCATTGGACCTAAGTGCGCAACAGTGTTCTCTCTCTCTTTATCTCTCTCTCTATATATATATGTATATATATATATATATATATATATATATATATATATATATATATGTGTATGTATAAAATTGCTTCCGACAAAAATTATATAATGATTTATTATTACAGAAAATAAAAACGTCTTCGCTCAAAGATCCGCATGAATTCTTAAACAAATAGAATATATTATTCATAGCACAAAAAAAATGTAATAAAACGTTTTGCCACACACAGAGACAGGCATATGGATACGCATATTCTTTTATTATTATTTTTGTGATAAAAAGTGAAACCGTCGCATAGTGTTCATTTGTGAAGTAGATTTAATGTTATGTATGTAGTTGTTTAAAGAATTTTTTCCCAATGCGTTCATTCCAGTTACTTTTATTTGAAATATGTAAATGTGATTACGCCCGACCAGTTCGACATTTATTATGAGCTCGTGCAATATAAATATAACAGACACTCGTGTTCGCTTCTCATAAGATTGTTATATTTATTGTTGTCGACTGATGTTGACGATTATTCTGTAAATATTTTCAAGATTTTAAACACTGTTTTTACATCTCTTAAAGCTATCAAATCTTTTATACGTATTTTTCTCTTGTTCTATACGTTTGTATCCGTTCATTAATTTTATAATCTTTTTAAGGAACATAAATAGAGTGTGGATAATTTAAATGATAGCGATTTTAAAAGGATACTACGTTCCACAGATAACTTGTTGATGAATTTATCGAGGTGCTCGTGACCTTTGCCACTTAAAACACCACCATTGTTGAATGCTCCGTTCACAGTTCCAACTGATTCATTGGCAAATGTCCAGACGTTTCGGTCCTGTCTTTTATGAACTGTCGATGCAAACACGCGATTTTACATGGAAATAAAACGAGATCAGACTCTAATTCGTTCTTGATTCCACTTTTCTGAAAATTTTGTTCTTTTTTTTTCTGTTTCAGTTAACAGTTCACTTGTTGACCTCATAATCGAATGCATAATAGGGTTGAAAAGTTTTCAGATTACGTTTTATACTCTTTCGGGTACAAGATTTATTACAAGATTAAATTCTTCTTTATATTTTATGTCGATAAACATATCGATCACCGTTGTTATTTAATTATTTAATTTTTATTTTTAGTATATTCGTGCGTGTTATATTCAGATTCAGTAAATTATTCAAATTTATTTAAATTACAATTTGAGTAGTTTATTGCCCTTCCTGTCTTGTAAATGAATATAAAGACGATTGTTTATATTTTTTAGTAAGAGAGTTTATAAAATAGAATCGTTGATTACATTATACACTTGTGTTTAGATTTTAACTGTTTTTTTTTCTATCTTATTTCTGAAAGACTATAATCGAATTACTTATATAAAAAACTATGCATACTGTATTTTAATTTATGAAAATTAGTTCTGATAAGATTGTGTATTAATGTATTCTATTTGTTATCAATTTTCAATCGAAAGTATGTAATAAAAAAAAATTTATTCTGAACTTTTTTTTTGATTTCAGATTTCAGTTTCTTTTTTTTGTACTTTTTGAAGATTATTTGTTTTGATATCTTTTTTATATCAGTTAAAGGAGATATGTTTAAATATCAAAATTAATTGTCTAATTTAGCGTCAGAAAGGAAAATCTCATTCGTTACAAGTGTGTTATTTATACAATAGAATTACATCCTCGTCGAAATTTGTTTATTTACAATACTTAATCGAAACTCATAAACGTTCTTGAATTCGCTCGTACAAAACACACATGTAGATATAAAACAGTATAAACACAAGATATAAATCGACATCCATTTAAGGGTACTTTACATGTAGATAGAATATCAGTACAGAGAATATGACACATTAACATATTTAATAATTGGGGATGGGGCATTAAAACAAGCAGGCCCATTGACATACATAACACATTACACTTCCGTCAAATCATGTGAACAGCTGGCGTGTCAGTTATTACCTAGTGCTGACCGCCTGTGTCCAGCGTGATATTCGCAAATTAGCATTATGACGAAGGGTGGAAACAGCTGCCATTTTACGTTTTACACACGATTCCGTTCCGGTTGATAGTTTATGAAAAAGCTGCAGCGCCACAATCGTTATGTAGCCGATCACGCATGCTACGGCGACGAGAGCTTTGTTCAACTTATTTTTCAATCGAAAAGGAAAAAAAATCTATCGGACGATCGACACGAAAATGGAATTTTGTCAATGGACGTTAATGAGTTATCAGTGAATAAAAGATATCAAAATTTTCATACATTCAAACGTGAATACATACGTATATATATATATATATATATATATATATATATATATATATATGTGAATAAAAATTAATATAATAAACATCATTAATTAAAAAAAATATAATAAACATCATCATTAATAAGAAATTTAATATAATAACCGATTCTTGAAAATATTTGATTATTACATTTTTTTCTGAATTCTTCATTTATCTTAATTTTTTTAGCAAAATCAGATTTATTGATACAATCTACTTGACATTTATACAGGGTTTTCCAATAAGGATGCAATTTTTTAATTTGAAATGAAACAGAATCTACGCTGAAATTTTAAGTTTCTTTGTTGTAAATAATCGTTGGGGGTAAGCCATTTATAAATGAAAAATAATGAGGGCAATTTGAAAATTTCACGACCTAACTCTGAAAGAATATAACTTGTGTTCTTATATTACTTTTTTTTTCAATATGGTCCCCCTGAATTTCAACACACTTCATCTAGCGATGAATTAGTGCTTTTATACCATCCAGGAAATCCTTTTCTTGGACGTCCTCAAAATACCAGTTTATTGTTGCTATCAGTTCTTCATCTGACGAAAATCGCCTACCACCAAAGATTTTTTTTAAGTTTTGGGTACAGATGAAAATCTGAGGAGATCAAATCGGGACACCTTCAATCGTCGATCCTGTAAGACAATATCGTGCCCTTTGTGGATGATACCTTCTGTCGTTGCAGTTTTTGGACGTCTATTACGCGGGTTATCTTCTAAGCGTGCACGGCTACATTTAAATTCACATCCCCACTCCTTGTATACGAAGGTGCACTATCACCCAATACATATATGTCATCTCATTAAAAATTTCTGTTGGCTTTAAGCCTTTTTTCGCCAAAAAACTTTATTACCGCACGATGTTCAACTTAATTCATTTCAACAACGGCACAAAAAGAGCTTTATTTAAATTGATGTTAGTAACAAACTGTTTGACATATTAATTATAGACTGAGGTTATGTATAAGATAGATATCGCTTTGTAATGCACCACAAATATTTAAAATATTACCGCCACTTATATGTTAGGCCTCGAATTTTTAAAATTGCCTTCCTGTATATATATATATATATATATTATATATATATATATATATATATATAGATTAATAATTATTAAAGTAATTGTCATTAAGAATAATTATTACAAAATATTTTTTGTTCCTCCTTCACATAATACATTAAACACTGAACGGAAAATATATTAATGATATTTAATGTTTTTTTGAAATAAAAAAATGTCGAACCAAACTGAAACAAGATAGAGCATTTTATTACGTATTAGTAAATTGTATTAAAATTATACATAATACCAAATTATATGCTAGCGTTCAATACGAACATTGAATTATTAATAAATACTAAATAATGAAATTCGTCTGTAGGATTATAATCAATATGTATTGTACACTAGAGCAGTCATTGTTTTCCGAATAAATGCTTTCTAATTTATTAAAAATAAGATCAATACTTCATTACTTAATCCTCGTTCGTTATACAAATAGAATTAAATCTCCAATTCAGAGTCGCTATTTTAATTGCAATCAATATTGTTATATTCAATCATATTCACAGGTAGAATTAATACTTGAAATTAAAACCTGTAACTGTATCACGAAAACGTATCCGAACATTCTAATGAATTAATGCAAACTATATTTAAAACTGTATCCTGTTCTGACGATGAATTATACAGGAACAGTGAACCGTAGGCCGACGAATGTATAATTTCGAATAAGAAAACTGAAAATACATCAAATGTATTTCCTTGGTAACAAGTTTGTTGTGGTGTCATTAGATTTATTAATACACTATTCATCGAGCAAGTATATTCATATCGATGGAATAAGTAACACGTTTTTTACACATGTATCAGAACATTAATCATAATGACTCATTCATGATGATTAAATGCGTCGATCGTTTTTTTTTTCGTTTATTTCACGTTATAAGTCGATATCTGAATTTCTATCTTATGTTCACACGATGCATGCACATTACTGACATTGTATTTTACGGTTGATTTGCAAAACTAACCATTTAGAGAATTATTGTGTCGTATTGTGTTACAATTAAATTCGTCGCAGCCATTGCAATTACAAATAATTACATGTAATTGAGTACGTTTTTGTAGGAATTTCAATTACTTATTTAACATGAAAATAATGTCAATAATCTGTTATAACCTTCAGTCTGGCAAGAAATGAAGTACGAAGCGTCTCATAAATTGAAATAATTAACACGGAACATCTTTGTACGTAATTTGAAACTTAATGATGTTATCATTGTCGTGTTTCAGTGACTTTCAGTGCGACAGAAAAGCACATTGTCTGTTATTGTAGTTTTTTATATCAGACTTCTGGTAAAACCAGCCAGTAACTAGGAACATGAAAGAGATTATCGTACAATTATTATAAATTTAGATTAATTGAAAATTGATTGTAGGTAAATGTGAATTAATTATATATTTATTTTAATTTCGTTTATCTATTTTCCGTTATTTATTTATTTGTATAACTGTTATCAGTTTTGTAATTTTTCAATCTCGATAGATAGCTTTTTTAAAACAGATTTATTACTGACTTTTTATAAATTGTCCGGATATTTTCATACTTGAAATAATATTATTTGGATATTTTTTTAATGCTTTTATATTAATTTTTATGTCGTTCAAATAGATGATAATAACAACATTTTTGGTAGTTAATCAATATAAATGACCGTGTTAGCCCCAATATAAGAAGAGGATTTTTTTCACAGATTTTCATGTCGTCTTCAGTGACGTAACTACAATGTTTTGGGCCTCCGGACAAAAAAGGATTGCGGGGCACTCTATTTTTTTATTAGTTAAAAAATGAAAATATGTACTAATTTTATTTACAAAATACTAATAACATTTCCGTCTTCTTGCCTTCCATTTTTCGAACACATTAATTTGGGTTTGTCCTTATTCAATGGACAAAATACTTAGATCACATAACCGTTCCTGACCCATGGTGCTTCTTAAATAGTTTTTTACTAATTTAAATTTAGAAAACGAACATTCCGCAGCTGCGACAGTCACTGGTAATAACAAGATTTAATAGTTCAAATAAATATGGGTCTCATGTGTTAAGAACTTGCTATAAACTAATTTTATAGTTTGCATTGAAGAACGTTGGATATATGTTATATTACAAATTCATCCTTGTTTTTTTTTTTTTCACATATATATTAAAATATTTAATACTTATTTCCGGGGCCCTCCTTGACACCGGGGTTCCCGGGACATGCCCGGTCAGTTCGGATGATAGTTACGCCACAGGTCGTCTTATGTTCGGATCTTTAGAAGATCAGACTGGCACGCCACTCTAGGCGTTTTAAATATGTATTTGTATAATTTTTGTAAATATATCGGGATCGTAAAAATGCTTTTTTCTTGATTTCCTTGGACAAAACTGTGCCTCATCTTGTGTTCGGTGTAATACGGTACACTTATTTGATACGAAATTCTGTAAAGAATTGTAGTGTTTTTTCTCATGAACTGTTGGTTTTTGAATATGGAATTTAGAAATTTCGTATATGTGTTATGAGAAATATTTTATAGATTTAATTTCAATTTTTATGGGTGAATTCTTAATATTAACATTTCTGCTTGTCTAAGTAAAAAAATATGAAACAGTTATAGATAGAATAGTTTTCATAAATTGAATAGATCTTGATATAGATGTGATTGATATAGATTTCTAATTGATATACATATTTTTATTTTTAAATAAATTTATTGCTTTTATACGAACAAGTTTTTTGAAGACTGCAACAATGATTTAAATCTTTCATCGAAACGTACTCAGAGTATTCATATCATTTGTTTTATCAGTACGTATCGTTCGGATGCGAAAAAAAGAATAAAACTGAATACAGATCGAAACCGAAAACAACAAAACGACAGCGATTCGCATGTTAATCGAACCGATGATATCTCGGGCTAATAACTTTTACAATTGCACGAATGAACTTCGTGTTAATGCCCCGCCGGTTCAGACAATAAGCAAGCATGCGATCGGGCCGACAGTTTGCATGTTATATGAATACGACCGACACCACCACCATCGTCGCCGGCACGTGTCCCCCCATCGGCCCCCGTCGACGCCGCCGCCACATGCTACGATCGCTGCCGGAGAGTGTGAATCTGGCGCTAAATCTATCATTACGTGGCAGCGGGAGGCGTTGAAGTGGAAGTAGTTCGCCATCGGCGAGGGCGCAAACCGATTGTGGCCGGAAGGAACTCGTCTGTGGGTGGCGGTGGGCGTGCGCGTTTCGGGGCGCCCACGTGTGATTAATATTGATCCAGGCGGTTCCTCCATAAATGATTGCGTTTTGATTTGATGCCTTCGCGTACGTAATGTGTGGCAGACACACGCCGGCTGGCTTTGTGCATTTAAATTGGGTCATCAATTGGTCGTAAGTTCGGCCTGAACGGCCTTGGGATGAGATATACGAGATCTATTGCGTCATTGGTACCGCACTAGAAGAAGATATGGTAATTTAGTGTGTGGGTAATATTGACAATTAAACTGTTGTTAAAGTGTACGTGCGACAAGATGTGCGCGCGCTTTAGGAACGTTATGTATGTAAATGTATCTTCTTTTATAATTCGAAACGTTCACGTCGAAATCCGTACATGTTAATTAACTTGTAAATGCAAATAGACAAGTTTTTTACATGCTCTTTTTTCTGCATAAAATGTTTATGTAAGTAATTAATGGCATTGTTTACATATGTAAAAAGCCACGTTGTCAAGTAAGTAAATTTCATGTACACGAAAGCGATATTTTATATGAGACAACATTGTGCTGAACTTGATTAAAATTCAAATTTGATTCGTAGAAAAAAAAAGAAACACGCAGGACACTCCATAAATGCAATCGTTTTATATTTTGTTTATTTTGTGTATCTGCTAATAATTTCAGATTAACTGATTGGAAATCTTTTTTTAAATCATCAATAAGATTGGAACATACATAACATAAAAATATTATTCTTCTGAATTCATAACAATAGGTGATTCAATTTAGGCTTCTACATACAAGTATTAAAAGGGGGCGCAGAGGTTAAGAAAAACCATGTTATTTTTGATTTGGTACTTTAGTTCAATTCAATACTAAAATACGATTGAACTAAAATATTAAATAAGGATAGCATGTTTTTTTTTAATTTTTATTTTTTTTAAATACTTTTGTGTGGAACCCGAAGTAGAAATCATCTTATAGATGATTAGTTGTTTTTTGAGATTTTCTTTAAGTTTCATTCTGCTTGTTGAAACGTCATCTGTAATTTATATGTAAATTGATTATTATGCAGATAGATTTTCAAAATATAAGCTGGCTTGTTTTTTTACAAACCGTAAATATTTCTTATAAATTGAATGGAAATATTAAATTAGACAGTCAAAACAACCAACGATGTGAACTTAATAAATATCATTTGAATGATACAAATGAAGAGTTTTTAACTAACAAACGATTATAATTATTCAAAATAGCCGGTTACACAATCCTTTCAGCCATAATACATTTTATTTGTACAAAACTTCTGATATGTACGTTTTGATGAACACAGAAATATTATTATATCGCAATAAAACGAAACAACTCCGTATGTATTATTTATCAGCAGACCTGAAGCGGTATTCATAAAGCAATTAATGTTTTTCTCTGGCGTAACGTGCTGCAATTGTATGTTCACATGAACTGCGCACGATAAACGAGTGAAAAACTTTTAATTATGTTGTTGGTTGCATATAAAATGCACTCTGTAATATAATTATATATTAAACTAATTTGGTAGAGACTCACTCGAGACTAACGACAGCGCTCTGGGGTAATCACGGTTTCGAGAGATTTACATTATACACGGGGTTTAAGAAAATAAGGGGGACAGAGATTCACATGGTAAATGACGGTCTTTGAAGAGTTTAAAGAGGTAGTGTAAGAGTTAGAATCTAGATGATGAAAATGATGCGTTCAGTTTGTTATTCATTGTGAAGATTTCACTGAGAAGAGGGATTGTTTATGCTTGATTCTTTAATGAATTGTAAAGCCATTAGAATTATGAAAATATAGACAGGGAAATCTTTTTTTAAAACGTATATATATATATATATATATATATATATATATATATATATATATATATATATATATTCACTGGCCATATTATTAGACGCAACTTGGGCTTTTTTTTTTGATAAAATAGAGATTAGGAAGTTCACAGAAGCTACTAATTTAGTTTTTATGTACATAAATTAAAATAAATAATTTCCTAAAATAATAAATAACACATTTTTTGTAATAAATGTGATATTTTTATTTATTTTGGTCTTATATATATACACACACACACACACACACACACACACATATATATATATATATATATATATGAAATCAATGGATTTTGACTGTATAAATATAAAAAGAATCATTTTCATTGCATTCTAAATTATAGGTATTTAATTTAAAAAATTGTAAACAGAGACAAGAAGCTTCGAACTTTAATGTTTTAGTAATACATGAAAATAAACTAAAACAATGGTTTGGTCCAAAAAACGAACGGATTCGAGTGATGAACAGAGAACATATTTTTTTTTTAATTTACAAGATGTACACATTTCCTTGCGGATTGTAAAGTGCGGAGTGTGCATCTGAATAAGTTTTGCGAATTAATATCACTATTTGAAAGTTTTGTCGAGATAGTGTATTTACAACTTTAACGACAACATAACTGTCTGGTAATTACTAATTTGAAACTGGAAACTACTCGTTAATTTACGAATTCGTCGTACTACATATACTTAGCAATATTGTTATTTACTGTGTAGAATCAGTTCTTGTTAAATTTTCTTGTACGGTTTCATCAAATGCATAAAATGTACGCTTATGTATATATATATACATACATATATATATATATATATATATATATATATATATATATATATCCATTTTCGTATCTCTGAAAAATATGAATTGTAATCATAATGGAACACAAAACTATATTTAAAATTTATTCTAACTAAAAGATTATTTTTTTTTATAAAGTATTAGATTAACTAAAGGAACGATAAGAAAAGAATTTAAATTTTCACAATAAAATATATTTACTCTTATTTTAAATCAGAACAATGACAGATCAATTTCTTTATTTTTTATTCTCTTTTGTCTCATTTATAAAATAATTGTTATGAAAGAAGACATGAAATAAATTTAATTTTTACTCGACTGTAAAATAATATGACATTGAAATTTGTTATATATTGGAATTAAGAGAATTACTAGACTGTGGAAGTGTATGGAAAATAATTTGTTTGTGCACGTGAAGTCAAACATTTGTTAAGCACTTGCAGTAAACACGAGGCAATGAATTATATAAATTGTCAGTCAATGTTAACTGATCCTATAAAGTAATTAGCTGTCAGTTACTGGTGAATGATATGGAGTTCAGGGAATTGAATTAAAAAAAATATTGGAACGGTGTATTTATGGAAGATTAAATGTTTACACAAATTAATGAGAATAGCAATTTTGTACGAGGCTATATTTCAATATTCATCCAAATAGTATATATATATATATATATATATGTATGTATGTATAAACTGGTTACTTTAAAATTTGATCAGAAATAAAGTAAAAATTTTGCAGAAAGATCTACCCTTTTTATTAAAAAAAACAATAAAAAATCTATTTTTCTGCACGTTATTGCTCTGAGAATGATGGAATTGTTATAGAAATGTGCATAAGTGAGAATTAAAAATTATTAATAATCAATTATTGATCATTTTTCATAACAAATATTTTTTATTGTTAGTACAAGTGAATTTTTTCTATAAAAGAAATTTTATATTTTCTGCCAGAATGTTTTGTAAATTTTATCAAGATTTTTTCGCATTGTCGATTATAGAGATTGAAAATCGTCCAATAATTCCAAAACGCTTAATCTTGGTCATAGATTTTAAAACGCTATTATTGAAATCCACATGTTTTTTCATTCAGACAATATTAGAGATTTTAAAATCGTGTATTAATTTTTTAAATCAACGGTTATAGTTATTAATATTCAAAATATTCTGATAAATATCTTTTTTTATTATTAAAAATGAAGCAATGTAAAAACTGTATGTGCTTTTTCGTTGGTACCACATTTGATTTTTTATTTCTTTTGAACGATAATAGATTTTATCTCCTCATCTTCTAAGACTGATATCGAAATTACTGGTTAAAATAATTGATTATTTATAAGTAATTTTTATAAGAAATAAGAAATGTAATATATCGAAATATAATTTAATCAGCAGCGGAAACGTTAAGTCTTTTTTTCTACCTCGGATGTGGTTTCAATCGGGTTTTTTATTTTTCCAATTATACAAAATATGATATATAGTGTTTTCATTTTTTAGATGTAATTAAAAATTTCATATAATCGTCTGTGTTCAATTTATGTGCAGTTCAAAAGATGTTTGTGTGTGTGTGCCTATTGCAAGTTCTTGCATCCGGGCATTACATGTCGCTGCGCAAACTTTATAATCACGCCTCGCGTACACTTCTTTTGTGAATTGAAACGTGGCCGTTCTCGTTTCCAAACGTTTTTCATTCGCATTCCCATCTCGTTATTTTATTTTAACGTTTCTAAACGTATTATCGGAATGCCAGTCATGAAATTTAATGTTATTTACGAAATGTGTACGTACGGTTCGCGTTTGATGGTATGGCGCGCGGTGTGGTAATTTCATTTTCATTGTTTTCTTGTGTTTGTTTGAACACCGGCTTGTTTCATTTATGTGAGCGATGTATACACACACCGGTCGAAAAAATCTATTTTTTTTCGGTTATTGTTGTCGGTGTATTGTGTATACCGCATTTAATATCAATAATAAATCCCGGTCCGTTCGAAATTATCGGAATTATTCGGTTTCATAACACGGAAATATTTTAGTTTATTAACATTTCCATGAATATTGCATTCCTGTTTCTATTGATTGCGAAATTAATATTTCTCGGATGTGTGTGTGTGTGTGTGTGTGCGTGCGTTTTCATCGTCATGTTGTGTTTAATCGTGGATGAATGGTAATTATTATTAGTTAAAAAATTACATATGTTATCGAGTTTCGAACACGATGTAACAACAGGTAGTGTGGTATTTAAACAATTAATTAGTTATTAGTATATGTTTGTACGAGCATCTAGGTTGTGTTTATTTAACATCAGCTGTACGCAAACGCATTAAATATTCTTTTATTTTAATCATTGTTTATTTTGTGTACAGTGTTTTAATATAAACACTAGAAAAATATAAACACGGGTCTTTGGGAAAATATATTAACTTTAAAATGATTTTTTTAATTCTATCTCTATTTATTCCCCTGAGAAAAATTCTCTTCCCTATTTAACATTCTTAAATATTCGTATTGTCAATTGCAAAGTCAACGCAGTAATTGTATGATTGTAAATATTTTTTATAATTCGATTCAAATAATGTACAAGATCAGATCAGAAATTTCTAATATTAAGCATCTATTTCAAAGAAATTTGCAGCAGATGATTTATATTGATCCCAACCTTGGTACTCTATGAGTGAATGTAAAGTTTTTTTCAAGTTGTTAGCCGACGGTCTCAAGTTTCACCGTAGCTAAAAGTGAAAAGATCTGAAAAGAGACTAGAAATAGATTCTAATTTGATTAATTAAATTATTTCTAGTAACGAGTTGTGGGAGTGCATCTGTAATTCTGAAACTAAATTCCAATCGTCCTCTTGGAATTTACTATTGTCATTACATCTGAAAAAGGTGTCGTCGAACTTTCAAGACAATTAACGTATTTTTTTTTTTGAAGTTCAAGGTAGTTAATTAGAAATTTACATAGATCAGTAAAACAGTTAATCAAGATTTTACAAAAAAGTCTTAATTTGTTTGAAAGTCTGTGAGATGTGGAAAATATCGGTCGTTTTTACATCTTAAGAATTCTTCTTAATGTGTTGCTGTTTTTATTTAATAATTTTTAGATGATTTAAAGAAAATAAATGCATATAACATTATACTCTCTTGATTCATTTTGTTTTTTTATGTATTTTTTTCTCTAAAAATAGTAATGAAGACCTTAGAAAAAATATTCTATAACATTCGAATGATATAAAATAACTCGGACAAAAATTAGTTGTATATAAATTTAATAATCTCAGTATTCCTTCTAAAAGTGATAGAACCAGTAGGAAAAATGCATATAATCTAAGGAAGTACTGATATGAATATTCAATTTTTGAAATAATGGTTGTCAATGTAGTTCTGACACTGTGGACAAATTCAGTTTCTCAAATGAATTCTTTTTTTGCCCCATAAACCATACAAACTTTTTCTAGTTAAAAGTAATCAAAAAATCATCATTGAACGGTTTTGCTTGTTTCTTATGTACATTTCGACAATTTATCATTCTCAGATATACATTTTTGATTTTCTATCATTTTCAAAGCGTTAAGGTATAATAAAAACACCTGGTTGTCTTAAAACTGTTTGGTTCTATTTCATGTATAGATATTTGCTTAAGTGTATTAAAAGTTCATAGATATAAATCATATTTATTTTTTTAAAAAAAAAACATTTACATCTATGTTCGTGAGATATATGAATCATCTCAACCTCGTTAGTTTCAATTATCAGTTCGAAATGGTGAATCAGGTACTCGCTAATGAAACTGAAGAGATGAAAATCATTTAGAGTTAGGTCAAGGCGACACGAGAGATATTTCAACGTTTTCCACTTGTAGCTCTGTAATGGCTCTTGGGTGCGGTTTATAATCTGCAGTTTGACGTTATCGTGTAGAAAGATGACGCTTTGACTCAGCAATCTTGAACGATGTCGACAAATGGACTCACACAAACGGTGTGGTACATAGACAGATCGTTTTTTTTTCTCTCGAACTCTCGTCGTAATGAACTTCTCGTCTAATACGATGATCCTTGGATCAGATACGTTGTCATAATATTATTTTTAATTATATTATGATACCGTACCCAGAATGTACTTTAAAATAATTATTGACTTTTCTATAAGTAATTTTAAACTTCTTATTATAAAGGATTTTTTTTATAAACGGAATTTACTTTATCAATTTTCAAATAGTATTATTTATTTAATTAGAATTAATTAAGATATCAATGTAGTTATATACAAATATTAAAAATTATTGTAGAGCAAACCAACACTTTTTTGTATTGAATTTAAGAAATCATATCGTTATCTTTTATTTCATTCACTTGCATTTTTTTCTTAATTCAAGTCGATTGATTCGTCATGTCTAAAAGATATCCCTCTTTTAAATAGAAGCAATCACCAATATATTCTCATTTTGGGCTATTAATATGCATTACTCACATGTTTCATATTTTAATATGACTTTATATGTTAGGGTTCCTCCGATTCATTATTAAAGCATTTTTTTATCATCCTGTTAACATCATTAATCTTATTTTTATGATCTTCTAGTGCAAGAGCGAATTTTATGTTGTCATCATAGAATTAGAATTTATTGAGCTGTTGTTTATATTTCTTACCATCCAGCTTGTTTATAGTTTGATTCGAAGCTATTATTTGATAGAAATTTTAAATTTGTACTTATATATATATATATATATTTAAATATATATATATATATATATATATATATTTAAAAAAAAAATTGATCCAATACTTTGTGAATCAGTCAGATAATGAGACCTTCTATTCTTATATGCAAGAATTAAAAATATATTTTAATGATAAGATAGAATAAATGTATCCACAGTATTAGAAAGTATGTAGGTAGTTTATAGATCATTAGTTGGTTTTTATTAATATAAGTTTATGTGTGAGTATTAATCTAGATTAGTTATTATATTAGCTTACTACACTTATTTGATATTTTCGAATAAGACACATTTTTGCAGATTTTTCTTCTATTCTTTTTTAATAGAACTCTTTTTTACTAATATTTTAAAACAGTTAAAAAATAAAATCAATTCTTCATATAAATATAAATTAGTGAATGATTTGTTTTCATTATAAAGAATATTTTAAATTGTATTAGAAAATAATGATACATTTTTTTTAACTTTAATTCACACAATCATTTTTATCTATAGATGGATGCTAACACTTTTCATCTGTACGACATATTTTCCATACTTCAACTTCTGATTTAATTTGAAAGCTTTTTGATAAATTAAATACATCAATTAAATTAAAAATCGATCAAAAATTAAACAAACAACTCAAATAAAAAAATGTATTCTTATTTTATACGAGAAATACATTTCATGCCTTCTTATAAAAAAAAAAACGGTAATATGATGATAGGGAGCTATTTGTAGTTCACCATTGATATGTTATTTATAAAATGCTAAAAATAACTGCTTGACCTTCTAAAGACAATTCATGAAATCAGTAATAATATGTTTGTTAGTCAAGTCTTAGTTCTGTCTTGTTAGGGATTACGAATATAAGTCAAGTGCAGTGTATTTCAGTATCATTATTGTTTATTGAAGGTTCTTTGCGATAAGAAATTGTTAGGTTTACAGTGTTACATTATTGATTTATATAAACAATGTGTAATATCTGATCTCCACTTTGAAATTCACGAAGAATATTCGTGAAAGAATCTAAGGGTTATTAATAAGCTGTTTATATCAAAAATCGATTTATACTTTTAGTATTTAATACAAATTACTGAGTTTGAATTATAAAATTGTCATTTTTTCTTACTGTTTGTTTTACAAAATGATTGATTCATAATGTTTAAATATTGATGTTAAATTCAATGAATTCTGAATTCCTTATATGTAATTTTAATTAATTTACTTTTTAATTTGATGCGGTATTTAAGAAATAACATGTATGTCTTATACGTTCTTTCGGCTAGATTTTTAAATAATATAAAAATATTAAATCTACCTAGTAATGTCTATTTTTCACCGAAAAGTCAAAACAAACTCCATGCACAAACTATTCGTAACCGAGTGAGTAAAAACCACCCACTTTCCGATCACACGTTATATTTTTTACCGCCAATGTCGGAGGGTTCGGTAATCCGAATTAAATTGAAAATTGCTAATGCGCCACGAATGAGTGACCGAATTTAAATCAGTCGAAAGCCGCAAAGATACATTGAAATCCTCCAAATATTAAATTGTCGCCATTGTGCGAGTAGTGGGTTCGTCTGCGCTGTTTGCGCGTGGGCCGCAAGGGAATAACGGAAACGGCGGCTGCTCAGGAAGTCGAATTAACCACCCAGGAAGTGAGTGCTTTTTTTCCTTCTTGCAACATTACGGTTATTGTGGAAACGTATTAGCTGTATTTTTTTATTTTTTAATCTTTCAGTCAGGGGATTTCGGTCCGTGTTGTGATTAAAGTAAATTTTTTTTCTTAATCCCCGTGTTCTGCTTCCAAATGACTGTGTCGAGTTTACACTTTATTAATATTAATGAATGGAAAAATGGTAATAATTCTCGCGGTTTCCGTTCTGATGCGAACGGTTTTTTTTTCTTATATTCAACGTTATACACGATCTTATACATACAGATCTTTTTGTCTCTCTCTCTCTCTCTATATATATATATTCATATATATATATATATATATATATATATATATATATATATATATATATATGCATACATAAATTATTCGATATGCTGGTATTTTAGTGTATACTGAACAATAAATTCAATGTGAATAAAACATTACTAATATATTTTCTTCTTTTTCAGGTATTGTCAAGATTAAATGTCATTAATGTAAATTCAAATGCATGTAGAAAAAATTGAAAGCAAGTAGGTAAAATAATTTTAAAACGGTTTTTTTAATACAATTTGAAATTTAGATGAAACTTACAATAGTTCTTCATATTTGTAAAAAAATAACTAGACCAGATTTGTGATTGTTAATAATTGCTTTTTGCTGATTAACGAGATTACAAGTATTTTTTTTTCTTTCTAAATTAATGAACGGACAAGTAATATTAATTTTGAAGTCGTTTAATTTTTTCGTGTTTTAATTTAATACTACATTTTCGGCTGTTGCTACTTTTACTTGTAAGGAAAAATTCTTTAATGTTTATCAGGATAAATTTTTTGAACCAGTGACGCTTTACGTTCAGATTAAAAATTATTTGTAAATGAAATGTGAACAACACGTATTAATACGTGATTGACATATAATGTATTAATAAATTCTGTAATTAGTAATTTTTTTGTGAATTATTGAAGGATGAGAAATAATTAATTATCGATTTTATTTTGATACTTTAATAAAAAAAACTCGAACGGTGATTGAAAAATCAAAAGAATGTTGATTCATGTTCGACTGATTTTTAATAAAAGAAAAATATTAATCTCATGAACTTACGGGACGAAATAAACGAAAACACAAAAGACAACCTGTACCGTTCGTTCCATGACATTTCAAAGTACGTCTTAACAGTGTAACATTAAAACATCGATCGGCAGTAAACCGTTCAGTCCCTACTTTCATGTCAAAATTGCACCGAATTCCAAAGAATTCAACCGCACATCATCAAACATCCTCGTAACGTACTTTATCTCAACAGCTGACAGACTTTTGTGCTTTTATATCGTATCCACTTTCCGAACAATGCATTCGCGTGGGGATGGACCCACGTTTAATAACGCCTTTCCAGATGACTTGAGCACTCAATTTCGTTTCTACACCGCGCACTTAATGTACGAACTATTACTATTTCTTGTACTTTGACCTCTCGCCACGCATTAACAACTTTCGAACGATTGACTGGCGGGGAAAAAAAATCTATTATTGTAAACAATACAGTCGGTTTTACGAAAATCGTTTTCCATCAGATTTATTTTAACAGTCGGCTTGTACTGTGGGCAGGAAATGATCGCACTGCAAATGGATTGGAACTAATGTCAAACAATATCTATATTTATTTTTGTATAATCAGTTTTTTTTTGTTTTTAATCAAATTAGTTTTATTTTTGATATGACAAACAATTGTCGAATAAATCATCAATTTGACAAAAAATAATTTGTTTAAACGATGATAAATAATTCTGAAACTGTTTTATTCATTGAAATATATATCACTGACATCACATTAATTTATAAAATAATTAAAACGATTTGTTTACTAACGGTTTAAAACAACAACTAAATAGTTTATTAAACGATTCGATGATATGAAATGTGATTAATTTGATTTTTCAATTATACAGTTTTATTTAACGCTATTTTAATTTGTATAAACGTTAAAATTTAGTTCCATATCTTTTCAGATGTGCTGTATATATATATATTTACTGAAAAAAATTTAAAACAACAACTAAATAGTTTATTAAATGATTCAATGATATGAAATATGATTAAATTAATTTTTCAATTATACGGTTTTATTTAACAGTTTTAATTTGTATAAACGTTAAAGTTTAGTTCCATTTCTTTTCAGATGTGCTGTGTATATATATATATATATATATATATATATATATATATGTGGATGTGTGTGTGAGAGAGAGAGACAGAGAGAGTTTAAATATAAACCTCCTATAACAATTGTAAATAAACCTGCTTAAGTAAACTGCATCCATCTCTATGAGATATTAAATAAATTTTCAGCAATCAGCTTTTAATAATATTGTAATTTGGTCTGTAATCGATGATTATTTTTCTGTAAAAACACAAGTTTGGTAAATTTGAGAAAATTATATATTTTTAATTTTTTTGTGAGCTGGAAATGTGTTTATTAATAGAGTAAATGTTGAAACTATAAAATGAACTGTTTGCCAAACAAATAAATTAATTCATATTCATACCAACAATTCTTTTCTTGACTTTATCTATCGATGACAATAAAATGCCTTGACCTGGAAATGAGTTCAGGCGTGTTATGAAAATGCTACACGCCGTACTGAATGTCTTAATAAATAAAATGAGCAAAATCGGGATTATTATATTGTCTTTAGCTGTCTTTAAATATACTTTCGTTTTTGAATATGCGTTTTGTATAATCACTTATTTAAATTTCATAAGTACGTATGTGTGTGCATGCTGAAAAAGTTTTAATAGCTTTGGTTGTTGTGTTGTACGCGAATAAAGTCAGTTATAAATAAATCGAGTTCGATACAAATAATCCTCTGAAATATATTTAAAAATATAAAAAAAATCGTCATTAAATATGCGTGCGAATGTGCACTAAGTGGTGGCTGAATAATCGCTTCGTCCGAATCGCCTAATTACAGTTATTAGTTCCTGAATTGGTTATGAGACGCGCTAGTAACAATAAATAAGTTCGGCGAGAATGTTGTTGGCTCGTTTATTCGGGTGGTAGGGAAAATAGCACTTAGCGCTTGAAAACGGCAACTGCTATAATGACGTGCTTCTGGCCAAATATATATATATATATATATATATATATATATATATATATATATATATATATATGTATATATATATTTGGCGGGCGGAGGAATCATCGTTACGGCCTCGAATGCTAGAACGTTTCTTATGGATTCAAACAAAATATGTGCGCTGAACATGCCATGCCCACAATGATGTTCGAGTGAGATTCCACGTTGCTTATTTATTGCACGGGGTGTAGACCACTACATTCCGAGAAAGTGAGATGCTTTATTTTCATTTATACGTATTTATGGGTTTCTTTTTTTGTTGTTGTTTTATTATTGTTTATCCAGTCTATTTTCGAATAAAGGTAGAATGAGAGGAATTGAGAATTTATTTTTTCTAATACAGACTCGTATTTTTCTCTTTGACTTTTTCTATAAATTTATATATATATATATATATTATGATTCAATTATAATTATGAATAAACAAACGTAAAACGTCCTTTTTATAAAAATTCAATCTTGCTTCCTTTATTCAAATCATATTAAATTTGATTTTTTATTTTACAAATCTTACTTCATGGTAATATTTGTTAGAGTATAGCACCAGATTGTCTCGACTTCTACTTTTCAAATAAAAACCAATTCTATTTCTTGTGGAAGTTATTCTCAATATTGTATTTTATTTATATTGCATTGATAGAATAAGAATTGCGGTTTATGGTTTCAAATTCATATACATTTTTCTCCTTTTTGATTTTATTCACCGTTTTAAGTGGTCCAGAACTATTGGTTGACTAACGCCTTACTTTTGTGCAAGTTCTTGAATTGTTGTGTATTGTTCTGATTGAACAAACTTCTTCAGTTGGTCATTATGAACGGAAGAAGAATACCTGAGACCCTTCACTTGAGGTTCTCGTTCTCATCACGAAATGTTTGGAACTATCATTGCACCGTACGTTCCTTAACAGTACCCACATCAAAAGCATCGTTTAGTTTACGAACCATTTGTGTTGCTTTACCACTTGTTCTGAACTCATACAAAAAATACTTTTATTTTTTTTATCCATCTTTAATTCAATAGCCCAATATGAAGCAAATTGTTAATAAAACCAAAATCGATGTCACCAAAATACAAACTCAAAAAATCACTTTAAAATGATATTAACATGAACATAATGAGGTGGCACTTTCATTGAGAAAAATTAAGGTTAGAATTCAGGAAACAGAAACCGTAATTATTTTCCTACCAATCTAATACATACAAAAAAATAAATATATAAAATATATTTATCAAAAAAATATTTAAATAATTTTTTAAAATGCTTTACTCTCAAGCACCAGGCTGTAATACTAGTTTTTAACTTTTATAATAATTTTCCTAAATGACAACTTCATACTAAATGTTTTTATGTTAAAACTTAGTAATTTTATTTATAAATTTATAAAACAATTTTATTATTTTACATGCTCGAGTTCAGTATTTTTTTCTATTTGTAGATTGTTAAGAATTAAAGTATTTTTTATAAAAAAGCAAATAAATTTCCTTCTAACTAAAAAATGTGTAAATTAAGTTACTAATTGATTTATAAAGAAATAATTCTGTTCAAAGAGCATAAATATTATTTTTTGTATTAAAACTATTCTTAACATTGTAAGTGTATTTTTCTGAAAAAAAATGTAAAGAATTTAATATTTACAAGAATGTTTCTATTATTAATAAGTATTTGAAGTATAATAGAAGTGAATTTTCTTTAAAAAAAAACTAGACGAAGTACTCGACTTGAAACGAAAATAAAAACGCTTGAAAATATTTCATTTTGAATTGAAAAGTTTAACGGCTTGATAGAAGTATCCAATTAAAGTTTTTTTCTCTTTCAATTGAAATATATTTTCTTATATAATTTTTTTATTCGAATAGTATTCTTACAATCAATTCGATTCGACCTGGTGCGATCGTTTGAACAAAGATCCATTTTAGATAGATAGGTATCAGCAAATATAAATATTTAACTTCATTATAAGATTGTCTTTTGATGCTTTCATTCGACACCTCTTTGAAACTGAATACAAACAACATGATCTTGTTGATTTTTGGTTACGTCTGATACCTGATTATACATAAATAAAGCAACTCAAGCTTTTAGCATTTGCAAATAAAGCATCGTCGACGCATTCAGCGCCATTCTGGGCACGAAACGTTTATGTGAACACGTTTTATTTATTGTCTAGTGTGTGAAATTCAAAACGAATGAGTATAGTAGTAGTGTTGAAAAAAACCATATTGAATTCATTATGTGGAAATTGACAAGGTTATGAAGTACTCTTAAATAGTTGTTTGTTTGAAACTAGATTTTTTATTCTACATTTTTTGTTAATTTTTTCATTTAAACGCCATTGACATATTAAAAACCATGTGAAAAGCATAGTCCACTGTAAGTGATAAACAAAATGAGTGCCTCTGCAAGGGCTTAAATATCAATACAAAATGTTAAAACATTGAGAGTGAAAGCTAGTTTTGAGAAGATGATCTCAAACTCTTAAGTACTTAATGATTTTAAAGAAAATACGAATAGAAAACTAAGATAAAGAGATAAATTTAGATTAAGATTTAAATTAAAATTAAGATTTAAATTTAGATAGCTATCTGCTGTATGAGGTCTCTTTTTGTGAATTCTTTATGCTATAAAGTATCGAAAAAAAAATTAAATCACATAAAAGTATTTAAAAGCAGTTAGGAATCAATCTTTAAAAGTTTATTGTCAAGCTTCAAGCTCTAAATATTTTTTGAATATTAGCACAAAGTCTAGGAAAGATTGTTTAATTTGGATTTAATTGTAATTGGAAAGAAGTATGCAAAAAATATCAATTTTAATCAATTTATAGAAATTAAGGGTTGAAAGCAGACAGTGAATCCTTTCTGTTCACAGATAAAAAAATGTGCTTGATATTGATGTTAATTTGCATCCGTTTTCTGTAAAAATAAAAAGTGTTGTGTATCCTTTGACTGTTTAATGTATTTATTTTTTATTTTTCTAGTATGAGTGTATTATATTTTTTAAGATCCAACTTGTTGCTCTTGTGTGTTTAAATTTTAAAATTTATTTACGAGTGGATTGCTAAAAAAAAGGACACACCTTCTGTGTGAAACAGTTCAAGTACGTCCCTGTAATTCTGACAGAATTGTAAATATGCAAATGTATTGTAATTAACAAAATGTTTTATTTGTTTAATTCGATCGACCGAGCAATAACTCTCGCATGTAAAATATTAACGTTTATTTGTCATGTGTCGCGGTGTTACGAAATTATCGATCAAAGACCGTCATCCCGGTATGAAATATGTACAAAATTTATTTTCAATGCCGTTCGGAAGCTCCGCCACTTATGTAGATGTATATTATTAAGGTCAACTTATACATAATAAACCATCCTTAATATCTACGCGACGTCGATAAGAACAACAGCGATAACATTATACAGAATCTTTTATGGAACTTTTAGGGGAAACTTTTACATGCACTTCCGTACCCGTGGCCCGTGTCGCGGTGTGCGCCATTTGTATGGCGACGTTAGCGCACAACAACAGCGTGTATGTGGCGTATTTTCACACATTTACATTTATTATCATCAATACTAAACTTTGGAAATTATCAAAGTTTCAACGTTAAAATTACAGAGGCTCGGATCATCTCTTCGGCAAACCTGTTTCGTACCCAATTAACAGTCTTCGCGCACATGGGTACCTACATGTTCTATATAAATATTATAAGTGGAAATGCAAACATGGAATGTTTAAAAATCGTAACGTCACTTAATAATTATAACTACTGTTATGTTCTATAAATGTTTTTTTTTTCTTTTTGATCGTCGGTTTATTTTATATAAAAAAAAACATATAAAATCCATCTGTGGATGTTTTTTTCAAAAAAAAACAAACTTTATTTAATAAAACTAAAAGGTTATTTAAGAATGAATAAAAATACCTCATAATAGTTAATATCGTATTTAACATGATACATACATTTTGTGTCATATAGCCGAGGCTTCTGTGTGAAATTTTTCAATTGAAAAAGCAAACAGAATCGAGAATCGATTTTCAATCATTGTACAAACATAGCTCAAAGGCACAACAGAAATGATCGTTTGATAGTTGCAGTATTAAAAGTTAATTCCGGAATTACCACACTGCATACCGCAATATTCAATTTATTATATTTTCAGCTCTGTGTAACCGGAGCCGGTGTTCTATTAAAACAACAAGAAACTTTTCAAAAAGCCGCTTAACGAAATGTCCGATCTGGCCGTAACTTTCACGTTTCAATCATAAAAACTGTCCAATAACTTCACAATACCATTCGAAACTTGTTAAACTGGAATTAAATCTAATTTAAATACAATCATAATATAATTTATATCCCATTATGTAAAACGAGAAATGTTAGAAATTGTCAAGATATGCATATTTTCTCGTTCCTATGAATAATTGGTACATAATAATAACACTTAGCATATTTCTGGAGACATTACACGGCATACGCGGCCGTGTTGTGCGTGCGATGAAACACTGTTCCTGATAAAAAAAATATTCCATGTATGTGTTCACATTTCAGGTGAAAAAGATAAAAATGCAGTAAAAATTAATAAGATAAATATACAAATTGTCTGAAGAACATTAAAAGTGTATAAATGTTTTTACTGGTTAGATTTTATTCTCTAAAACTTGAAAAATATTAAAATTCTTTCATTCTCTCATATTTCATTCTGATGACATTCATTAGGTGTTCTTTTGTGATAATAACATTCTGTTCACACCTTATTTTTTTTTTCAACCGTAGTATAGAGTTTGGTTTATTACTCGAGAAATTTAAAAAAAGGTTGCGTTTTTGATAGTTTGATGTTTACTCACTGAAATACACATTAAGTTACCTTAGCGTACTCAAGAGCCAAAACCGTTCATAGTAGAATATTTCAAGAGTAATTTAACAGGATAAAGCCGAAGAGAGGACATATTATACCAACGGTATCATTAATATAGAGAGAAAACTATTACAAAATTGTAAATAAAGATCTATAATTTTTTTTCATGTATTCTTTTCAAAATGGCACTTACATTATTAAATGCTGTCTTATATACTTTTTCAATTCTTAATTATTGAAAATAAGACATTTTGTAAACCTGTGATATACAAACGTATAACTTTATATCTCTGTTTGCTCTTACTACCTCTTTATTTCTTTTTAATGATTTGACCTTCGTGATTATTTTTATTTTATAAGTATATATAAATATATATATATATATATATATATATATATATATATATATATATATATATATATGTATGTATGTATGTCTACATAATCACAGCATTTATTTTTCCCTTGATTGATGTCTTCTATAAATTGTTCTTTCGCAATGTGACTTGTTTTTATGTCGTATCGTTCGATCACGATGAGATCATTATTTTTATGTTTGGATAATGAGCTTTGTAAAGCCAGCAATTCATATGCATTTATGTATGTTTATATATATATATATATATATATATATATATATATGTATATATGGATATATGGACAGATAATCTATAAAAATAGAAAATATTTGTAATGCATTACTTGACAAGGTAGAGGTTGAACATATAGAATAAATGCTATAAAATCCGTACTAATAATATAATATACATACTGATTACATGAAATTTACAACACATAACACTGAATACAGGTAACTGATCATCTAGCGTTGATAAAAAAAAATAGTAAAATATAAAATAAGCATACGAATTGATTGTTATGTACATAAATTAATTTGAATACATTTTTATACATTTTTATGTACACGATTTTATTATAATATGACAGCTGTTTCTTCCTACCACCCATATATGATTACTAATGAAGTGTTTTTGAATTTTTTGGTATCGAATTGGAAGTTTAAATCTTGGACGTATTTAATTTACTGGTACTGTTTTTTTTTAATTTTAATTCTTATTTGTTAGTACGATATTTATTATTGAATATATTTTAAAATGTTTTAGCTATTCGATCATTTGAGTAGTTTAAATAGTTGTAATTTCATGTTTTTGTTTCATAGTTGAAACAGTGTATCGAGTAATGGCACATTAAATTAAAATTTTGCTTTAATTATTAAATCGTATCATAAATTGTAAATAAAACATGTATAAAATGTGTAAGAACTGTAAAAGAAAGTGTAGAAAGACACTATTTGTTTTTAATCGTACGAATGTTTATAACATACCGAAGAATATTTTCAAGTAATCTCAAACAATTATAAAATAAAGTATAATAAAACAATGCTATAAATTTCACTTTACGTACAAAAAGCATTGTTTAGGAAATTAATTTACTAGTTAATATATAATTTAAAAATGTGTTTAAAATATGTTACGCTCATATTTAGTGGCTTCACAGTGTGCTTATTGTGGTATACATTTTCCATGGTTGCCAACTGTTGATATTAGAGAAAACGAGCATTTGATTTACTTGCTTTAATGTTAAGATTTATGTTGTGTTGTTTTATATAAATGTCAGCTTCATGTATTCTTGCGGTAAATTTCATTTTTCATTTATAATAGATTAATTATAATATTATTAATTGATATATAATCGATTTTTAAAATTATTTATCTTCAAATAATACTCTTTCGTTTTCAAATGATTAAAATTATAACAATGGTGAATAAATCTTGATTTAATAATAATTTGACTTTGTCTTTAAAAGCAAACTTATTATGATAATCAATAGGGCATGCTTTGATCATAAATTGGAATTATTTCTATACAGAGTTTGTTGTACACAATTTAATCAAATAAATAAAAAAAGTACTCAACGAAAATATTGATTTTCGATGCTGTAAATTTAGAGAATGTATGTGAAATAATGTTTAATTTACAATAATACCAAATTATTTCTATAATTGTAAACATGTCTTTATTTAAATTTCATATTTATCTCTTATTGAATATGTAAATCATTTTCTAATATAAATTAAAGTCATTTTATTGGGACTTAAATGTAAAACTATAATAAATAGTTGGAATTTACATATCATTAATATAACTAGTAACTATTAGGTTTCTGGTCAAGTTTTAACCTTTTTTTTGGAAATTTTTCGCGTTATTTCCATGCTATGTAAAATTCAATTTGATCAACAAAACAGTTGCCCTCGATTTCTATGTTGCCTGTCATTCCTCGGGCACGTTTTGAATTTTTCTGCAAAAAATATATCGGTTGGAAGGTAATAAAATCATCGACCTGTATGTAATCGTTTCAAACTATTTCTTGATGAACTCTCTGTTATTCTGCGACATTATCTTACATTTGAAATGAATCTTCATTCAATAATGCTTGCAAATTATGAAAAATTCAAGACTAAAACTTTTACACACACCTAATATTTTAACCAATCCCATCGAGATTGCTAAAATCGAGTTTGATTATATATATGTATATATATATATATATATGTATATATATATATATATATATATATATATATATATATATATATATATATATATATATGTATATATATTTAATCGAAATCAAAAAGTAGTCGTGTCAAAAACTAATTAAATTTTAACCGAGAACAAGTGTTAAAGAAAAAAAATAATAAAATTCGAAATGAGCGTTCGTTTCGTTTTTTTTTCGTTCTGTCATGTTCTCTGATACATAAGTTAGTTATTTAAGTTGATTTTACGACGCGTATCCCCATTCCACTGAATAATATCTCTGAGGGCAACACTAGTAAATCTTGAACAGCGTGAATATGTCGGGTTCCCACTTTTTCAAGAACATAATCATAACCATTATGCAAATGTAGTTAGAATGTTATAGCCTCACGCCGAAAGTTTTCTGTCTTCTGTAAACACCTTATAATATCTCCACTGCCTGTTTATGTATTCTTAATTATGCATGACGAATAACTCAGAATTTAATCTGCATATATGTTGTCATACATATTAATATAACTGTTGGAAAAATTGATAAAAGAGCAATTATGTAGTTACACACACACACATTCATAGGCTATATGTACAGATATTAGTGGTTAATGAATTGGAAGTGTCGGTATGTTCATAAACGTGAATATAGGAAATTATAAAAAAAAATATCTATTCTGTACTAACTTTTATGCGATATTTACGTAATTAAATTATTTAAGAATTTACATAATCAACCAATATTAACATCTGGAATGTGTGCGTATATCCAGTGTATATCCTAACATAAACAATATATCAAATTTTATGAGAAACAACATTGACCAAGTTTCTATTCATAATTTTTATAACGACATTAATAAAACATCAAAGTGTTCGTAAATAAATATAAAACTTATCTGTTTATAATAAAGATTGCTCCTCGATTAAAAAATATCCGATATGTTTTCATATCTACATGTAAAACTAATATTTGTTTAAACTTTAAACACATATTTCAATCTAGAAAAATGACCATAAATATACAATCATGTATTTATATACAAGTGTGTGTGTTTGGAATAAACATTCGTACTTAAAATATTATTGATGTTATTCGATCAGTTGATACTGAATTCTTATTTTTGGAATCGAAGAAATTTGAAATATTTTTATTACTCCAATCGTTATTAGATAAGAGGAAATATCAACAAATATAGAATCGATGTCGAATGACCGTAAATCTACAATAAGAGCTCATTAAAATGATTGCCAAGTAGTCGATGAAAAATTTATCAGAACCGGTTAAGTCTGCATACAAGCGTGTGTACAGATGTATTTGTTTATATATGTATATATATATATATATATATATATATATATATATATATATATATATATATATATATATATGTAAGGATAGTTAAAAAAAACACATAGTTTGGTATCTAA
This sequence comes from Acanthacorydalis orientalis, assembly GCA_034766995.1. Lineage (NCBI taxonomy): Eukaryota > Metazoa > Arthropoda > Insecta > Megaloptera > Corydalidae > Acanthacorydalis > Acanthacorydalis orientalis. The sequence goes on from CM068318.1 coordinate 4,667,159, forward strand.
AAATATTTTCGTAAAGAAGTTGTAGTAAAATTATTTAAGAGATCGTTAGAGAAATAAGAAACTCAAAATTTGACTTTCAGTTTTTTAAATATATATATTTTTTCCTTTCACGATGATTTCAGTTTATTTGATAGAAATCCATTCATTGATTTTTGATAACAGGAGTTTCTTTACCTTGAATTTTAATTGTTGTGTGTTACTGAACATAATTTAATTTTTAAATCCGTTTTTTAAGCATTATAAATTTTGACAAAAATATTTATTATTTTATTAGAAACCGTAGTTGTTTTTTTTTTAAAAAAAATGCAACTCGCTACATATACTATCTTATCCACCTCTTGACTTTTTTGATTATAACTGTTTTCGGATTGTTTTTTGAACTAAATGTTTTATTAAAAGTTGGAAACTTCTTAAAAATATCAGATTTTTAAGAAGAGGTTCTAATTTTCATTTAATAATTATAAATAAAATTATTGATCATGTACATAAAAATCTATCTATCTATCTATCCATATATATATATATATATATATATATATATATATATATATATATATATATATATATATTGTGTACATGTATAAAAATTCTATTTAAATAATTCTTTTCATTACACATTCATTGAAATAAATATAATTGATACATTCTCGTTCTACATTTGACATTCGACTATATAATAAATAAAACCTATTAATGCTTGACATGGAATTGATAAATGTGTGCGGTGTGTTTGATACGAGCGGTCGGTCATGTATCTACACTAGGATCGAACCAGCGAATGTTACACGATTACTTACTAGACGTTAATTAGTATTGTCAAGTGACATGCAGTCAAGTGTACATTTTCTCAGAGTGTATTTTTTTAATTAAAACACGTACATAAACAAACACAGTATATTTTCAGTATAAATTTGTGTGCGTGCGTCTAAGTATGTGTGTGCATATAAAAAAAAATGTCAAGGACGAAATGTAAATGTTTCCCTCAAAATATCGATTTATGTTATCTGCGTATGTGTTTTAATCACCGCCTAGGCGTCAACGGCAACACAGAAACCGGGCCGACAAGATTGAAATCGGCATTTTTTCACTCATTTCATTGATCTAATATGTTGTACGGTGTTTGGATATGATTTCGAATTACCTGACGATCGAGTAAGGCTTTATTTGTGCAAGTCCGTGACGTTTCTACGAAGAAAATCAGTAGTGATCGCTTTAACTAGATGTATGCAGTGGAATTTTTCAAATTTCGTAACAGTCGATTAACAGGATTTCTCGGAATTTAGATTTAGTTTATTTAAACTATTTAGATACATATTAACAAATTGATAATACGAGTATATTAAAAAACAAGACAATGCCATTATAAATCACTGTAGATTTAGAAATGTGAGTTCTGAAATCGATATATTCTTATATCACTTATATCACTTCACTTCAGGTCTTTGTTAAATTGTCCTTCAGGTCAGATCAGTGTCCATCAGGTCTTTGTTGAATTATCATTTTCTACAGGTGATTTTTACATTTATTATCTTTAGATAGATATTTGAACATTTAAATTGAATAAATCTATCCATTGATGATGTTCGAATTTTGGTACTTCAACATGTTGTTTCGTCAACATGTGAAATACCCATATTCTTTAGAATATCATATTCTATTTGGAACAAATATAATTCTTTAATTTTATAAATTATTTAATTGTAATCTTAATTGAAACTATGAAACTATTGTTACTTAATGTCTATTTTTGGGTTAATAAATTAGTTTTTATTCATTGTAAGTAGATAATTCTCAATATATATATATATATATATATATATATATATATATATATATATATATATATTAAGTATACATAGACAAATATAAAGAGAAAGAGAATAGGAAGAAATAGATGTACGTAGTGAAGGGTTCGTTACATTATAACTAACTTTATCTGCATAATTATGTTCAGCTGAAAGCAGTTAATTGTGAATTCACTTGTGATTTCGTTGATGTTGATAATTAACCAGTCAAGGAATTGAATATTACTCAATTTAATTCGTTCCCGCTGTATAAATTATTCATTTCGGATGCCGAATCTATATTGTTGTTGTAGAAATGTTATAAACGGAATTATCATAAAATAGTAATTTCGATGTAATATTCGCGGACGGTATGAAGAATTGAAACTAAATGTTAATGTATTACATCTTCTTTAAACTCGATATCGTAGAACGAAGGTCACATATTTATAGTCGGAATTGATGAGAATATACTTTATATGAAATGAAATTTGCGTTTGTTTCGATTGATTATTTCAAAGTCATTTAGGAACGAATAATCATTGTATTTTATTATATATATATATATATATATATATATATATATATATATATATATATATATATATATATATATATATAAATGAAGAGTGTTTATATGTAAAATCGATATTTAGAACTGGGCCACACAGTTTTATAACGTGTTACAGGTCAGAGCATTTTTGTGCAATTATCAGTAATTTTCTAATATTTATTTATTTAAATTATAGTAAAACGAAACATAATAATATCGATTAGATTTGAGTAGTATTGAAATATTGTTCACAATGACTGTTTTATAGACAATGCTGTTGTTTATATTTTCAATGAAATTGTTGCTTTATATCTGACATACACTTCTAATGGTGTCTGGTAACGAAATTTCACAAGAGACTTTCTGAATACCTTCGAACTTTCGTATCGTTCTTTCGCAATTACTTTTCCACAATTCGTAAACTTCTTTTTTTAAAAGTCTCTCTTACGTGCATGATAGTGAACTATAATTCGGTCACCGGAAATCCTCCCGTGGTTTTAGTCACACTGCGTGATTTTTATGTGTTTTCCAGCCACTAACTAGCAGTTTTCCGGGAACATTTGTGGCTACAACTTCGCTTGTAACAACGTAGCGAAACAGTTCTCCCATACCAGTGGGTGGTACGTTCTCTGCCTACATATGTAAACATTTTCAACTGTTTATTTGTCTGCGATGTGTGGTCGTTGCAAAAAAAAGAATATTGTTCTTTAACGTTCTCAGTTGTGAATAAATAGTAAATATGAGAATTGTAGTTGTTAAACATTGAATCATGTTTAGGTTTGTGAATAATTCGCAGGGAAGTGTAGATTGAAATCATGGAAATTGAAGTTGATATTTCTTTATTTTTTTAACAATTTAGATACGTTTGGAATTTGAGACAAAAATTAATATTATAATTTTTTTTTTAATAAATCATCTGAAATAATATTTTGGAATAAACATTACTTGTTTTCTTATTTACTATGATGATAGGTAAATAGTGATATCTGGCTATACACGAGTCACTAGGTTGTATTTGTAGCCCATAAGCTACATAATTTACCAAATTTATCAATTTAATTTTCTGTATAAGAAAATTAGAAATATTTGAAAGAAATGTTAAGATTTAAACACTTAATTTTTAAAATATTAACTAATTTTACTTACTTTTTTACTTTTATTAATCCGTCTCTGTACTCACTGTAATTCTTACAATAATTAGTATCATGTCTGACTCAAAAGCTAGACGACAGTGAGTGCATTTAGGCTTTTTGTAAGAGAGATTATTTACAACTGATTAAGTGTATTTGATAATAAATTATTTCATACTATTGTTGTTAATAATCTAAAAATTTTTTTGTCAAAGTTGTCATTAAAATCGTTTCATATTTGAGTACACATGATTATATAGAAAAGTTGTATTATCGAATTACAGAATCAGGTCGTGTGTTATGAAAGATTTTAAAGAGAAACCAATAGGAACGTGCAGGGTCTGTATTGACTACTGTTTTTCTTTTTAGGAAAAATAATACGCCATTATGCGAATCAAGTTGGACAGTATCGGAATGGACGTAAGTTGTTCACTTGATTTCAATATTTATGTGATTTCAAATATATGTATTTTCGGTTTTGCTGTTGCATGCTGCATCCGAAATAAAATGTTTAATGTTTCGGAAAAAAAACAGTTCTGTTAATGTGAAAAGTGTTGTTTTCAATGATTGATTTTTTATTAGTGTCGGTCGAGACCATTTTTTTTCAATATTCATAAAATTTCAATAGATGAGAGAATGTGTAATGAAACACTATCGATTTAATAATAATCATAATTGTAGTAGTAAGGAAATTCTGTGGTATGTGAATTGTTATTCATTTCTGTAAATAAATGTATACACAGTATTAAACTTTCAAAAATTAATATTTATGTATGGACTTTTTCAGAATTAAGTTATATTTTATAACAATATTCTCAAAAAATAAATTACATACCACGAATAAAATCTTTAACGAAGATAACACTTTTCATTTTAATTAGTACGCGAATAGATTTATTATAAACATTTAAGTAATAATTTGTCAAATATAAATATACAACTTCATATTTTTCTACATAATAAATGTTTTTAAAATTTAAAATAAAAATTTTCAAACAGAAATCAATGTAAATAAGATCGTGTTTAGTATGTTTACATTTTATATCTTATTTTTATTATGATAATAATTTTCTAAATTTCTACCGATTTATTTTTATAACTATGAATTTTTTTGATGGAAGTATATAATTTTTTAGTTAAATATGGACTGTTTCCAGCCACTGCTAGTGTAAATTTCTTCTATACCTACTTTAAACTATCTGAAAATATAAATCCATAAGAAAATGTTTTCAATGCAATATTGAACTGTTTTTTAACATTGTAAATTTTTATTTGAAAACTTTTAGTTTTATGAAAGAAATTAAATGACATTTCAAAAAATTTATAAAAGATACTTTTTTGAAAGATAATTATTCTAAAATAGTTTTTCGAAATTGTAATTCTTTAAAAAATATTTTTTTTATTGCATGTGATTTATTTATGTTTGTTCTGTTCATGTCTGGTCAAATCTGATCAGGTCTGACAGGTTGGTCTGATGTAATCACATCAGGTCAAATCAAGTCATTTCATTTACCATAAATCATCGGTCAATGGGGCACAGGGGTCACGGTGACACGATTTAATCACATTACATTTTTTAATGTTTATTAGCATATTTCAATTACAATTTTTCTAATTATTTTTTTTTGTAAAAAGAACTACATTTTATATTAATATGTTTTATGGAGTCTTCAGAGTAAAAACGTCTCTTTATGATTCGGTTTCTATTAGTTTAAATTTCAATCCTAATTTTTATTTTTTAAATTATATTATTAAGAAAATGCATCCCTAATTTTTTTGAAAAATGTTCCCGATTATAGTTTAACAGTGTGGATAAATTCACTTTCACAAATGGCATTTAGTTCAAACTGAAAATTGATAAATTAACATTTTGAGGCTCCAGTATGAATTTAGATGGTCATCGAAATGTTATTTAATATTTTCTGTATTTACTTTTGCATATAATTCTCACACACACTCAGTATTTTTCTATAGTCAGACTAAACTTAAATCATATATTAGATATTTTGATGAAAAAAATAGTAGGTGTTCATTCATGGAGGAAAAATAAATTGTGTTCAATTTTGTAATATGTTTTATTTACACGAATAGTTATTTATTCAAATAAGTCGTTAAAATTTTTTAAATTTCTAATTTTAATCTGATATTATTTCATATTTATTCGTATTATTCTCTGAAAAAGGTTCAATCAAATTGTACATTTCTGTCAATTTCAAATTTAGTCTCATTAAATTGACTAATAAAATGTATCATCGGTCGGATAATCAATTTATGTAAAATCATATATTTTTCTGTTTATTTATTATTAAAACTGGTATACTATCAAATCCTCTTAGCGCTTTTATAAAACATTCTTGTTTTATTTTACTAATTTTAAAGTGAAGATATATTTTTAAGAAAAGTTAGTATTAAACATTACAATATCGATCGAAATTCTAGACTGTTTTTTTATATACAGAGAACCTCATATTTATTTGTTTATAAATAGAAATAAAACCGATAAAAAAATTTTTAAAACGTATGAATATATTTAAGAAAATGTTAAATTTTACATAGATAACATTTGTCAGTTCGGATATTTTTACTTATATATGTTAAATCTAGTAGAAAGTTATGTTAAAAGGTGCTTTCTTTCTGAAAACCGTGACCAGTGGTTTGAAAGATTGAATTCTATTACTGGTTAAATGATTTTTCATTCAGCGAATGCTTTGTGTAAGATAGTATAAATTTGCCTTCATACATACATAAATACATACACACACAAATACATACATACATATATTTATATATATATATATATATATATATATATGCACGAATGGATGATTTAAAAGTCAATACGTGTAAGTAATTAAAATATAACATACGAATATTGAAGATTTTATCAAACGTCATAAATATATATTTTGTATTCTTTGTTGGATATTAGTATGGTATTTATAATCGATTAATTTATTTTGTAGAATATTGTCGGAATAGTAAACTGTTTTATATCCTATTTTATTAAAAATATTTCTTAGTTTTGTGATAAGTAATATTTTTAATAAATGAGATTGTCGAATAGTGTTACGAACTTTAATCGCACTGAAAAGTCCTATTAAAATTTAAAACTGTTTCTGGATTTATAAAATTAATTATGAATCATAATATACAGTTTTTATATTGTGTATTTTTTGTGTCATCTATTAAGGAATTAATTAATTTTGTCGTTTTTACATGTAGGAAAATTTTTATATTTCAATTTTTTACAAACAGCATTTGATCTTAAATTGATTTATGACAATTAAATTTTTAATTATTCATATAAGTGTGTATGTATATGTTCTTATATTCTATAATTAAATTATTAATTATGTTTCGATTTTAGTATGGATTTCACTTTCATTTTTCATGTAAAATTTTTTGAATAATATTAATAATAAATTGTTGTTTGGTATAATTAAATTTGAATGAAGTTATCGCATATTTCTTATTCTAACAAATAGAATGAAATAAATTAAAGTATCACAATATAGTTCGGACACTGGCTAAATTTACTTTCACAAATGAATTCTTTTTCACCTAACACATCACAAAGCATTTTTCAGATTCAAAACGATCAATAAATTTCTATTAATCGCTTTTGTTTATGTTTTAGGCGTGTTTATGTAGCGATGTCATCATGTTCAGACTATTAAAGAAAACTTTGATATAGATTTTTCTGTTTTTTGCCGTTATGTGGTTTGTAGGGTGAAAAATTGATTTGTTATAATAAAAATACGTTCGATAAAAACTATCTTTTTGGCTAGTAACATACTTTTCCAATATATTGATCTTGCAACCACTAGATTTCATTTCTCTGTTTTCGAAATACTTCTGTTATAGTTTTCTTTTTTCTCCAAACGTCATTGTTAAATTAAAAATATAAATTTATCTATGTTGTAAACAAGGATTTAGTTACTAAGATTTTTTCATAACTGATACGAAAATGTGCGAATATACAACGTATCAAAATAAACAATAATCAGTTATTGGATATTTTAACAAATACATGTATTTATCATGTTAATTCATTTGTAAAATTAAAAGATTTTTATTATAAATGTCACGAACGCACGAAATAAAATATTGTTTGAAAAATGAATGAGATCATATAAATAGAACTGTATCGAAAAATAGAAATAGAATGGATTGTTTAATATCGGATTTTCACTATATTTATTTCTAACATTGTCCGTTGTATAAATAAATGTGTACACAAATAAAAAGTTATTTAAATCTGTTTTAAGAAACGATTTCCCGTTTTTAATTCTTTTTCTATTGTTTTAATGTAATTAAAACAATATATATATATATATATATATATATATATATATATATATATACATATATATATATATATATATATATATATATATATATATATAAAACAATATAAATTTATATAAACCGAAAGGTTTTTAATATCTGATTAGAATGAATATTATTTTTTTTATATATTTGAATAAGATGTAAATATATATGTTAGAAAACTTCAACTGTGTATGAAAACCGAAGGGTTAAAATAGATGAAGTAGGATCAGTGAAAACATGTGATATAATTTTGAAAATTTAAAGTCAGTAGCATACCCGGGGAGAGGATAGAGTCCCTGGTACCCTTCAAAGGAAAAGGGAAAAACACTAGACAACAAAACAAAATCATTGCGCGAAAATGCTCCTATATATAGAGAGAGATTAATGTAATCCTCTATCACTGTCCTCTATATATATATATATATATATATATATATATACAGACAAAGAGATTAATGTAACCACGACTGAAGTAATTCAAGAACTGTGTAAAAAGAAAACAAAACTGGATTTTATTCTTTCAATACATTTTTATAATCACCTAATGGATTTTATTGAATTCAGGGTTAAAAAAAAATATCCGTTCAATTCGCCCCCCACTCAAGATTAAAACCTGAGTGCACCACTGTTTAAAGGATTAAGTGTACAAATTAAGTCGGTGCATTTTTCATTGAAAATGATTGTTTACGGTAATACGGAATAAATTTCAATCCTCAGAATATATCCCATTGTTTCATACAACTTTACTCCATTTGTTGAGTAACTAATGAGTCACTTGTAGAAAAAAATTTGGCCGTTTTAAGTCGATGAAGTCCTAATGCATTTTCGAATTTCTTCCACTGTTTTAACATTTTTTGTGTGCTTTATGCATTGCAATATTTCTCATAGTTGAACAAATCATTCTCCCGGATTCATCACCCGGATTTTTTTCAACTGGAATACGAAAAGTATCCAATGCTTAATATGTTGTTTTCAGACTCTATGCTGTTTGTTACTGTTTTGTAAGGTTAAGTCAACTGCTTAATCAAGATGTATAGTGTTGTTAAATGTGAAGGATGACACTTTAAAGTCCTAAAACGACGTGAAAATATTTCAGTTTAAAACAGAGCTACGGTCGATTCGATTTAAAGGCATCGAATTAATTGCAACACCTAATATTTTTCCTAAACTGTGTTGCGTATTAACTGTTTGTTTTTTTTTAGTATAACATGTTATTTAAAAAAGGTATACCAGGTACATTAACGATCAATATTTAGTCGTTCATGAAACGAAAACATTGAAACGTTTATCTACATGCTACAAAAACCGAACCGTTTCGAAGAAGTAGGTTATTTGTTAAATTTAATTAACTGAGGATATTTCGTTAATTAAAAATAAATGTTATTCTGAATGAATAAAATATTTTTAATGTACAAAGAAAAACACGTGTTTATTAAAACAGCGTCCGTTGTTTTTATTTTGAAAACATACACACACATATCCAGACATATATGTATATATATATATATATATATATATATCATATATCAATTTTCTCATGAAAATTTCAAGTTGAACCCGGCTACTGCACCGTCTGGCTAAGTTGAACAAGTATCGATTGTTTTTGTTTACGTGTTTTACAAAATTATAATTGAAAATATAAACATCAAGGGAAATGTTTCAATGGGAAAGTTTAAATTAATAAAAACGGACGTCTAAATTGAAACGGAGCGAAATTTGCATAAAGTTGATTTTACATTTTAAGTTTATCATAAATATGAAAAAAAGTACTTTTCAACAGTTTTTAATTACGTGAATAATACGTTTCCATATGCGTGTGGTCAACATAAAGCGTTTTTTTTTGCACGATGTCATATATACAGAGATGGCAGTTTCGAAAAATATAAATTCCTGTCTGTTTATAGGGATGTGTTTAAATTGAATGGATTCCGTTTTGTGTGATTATCTTAAATTTTTCAACTTTATTGTTCACTTTATACGTTTTATTCAAAATGGACATATCTTGTTATAATGGAAGTCGTTTGATGTTATTTATTTGAGATTCATTTGATTTTTTGAATATTTTTCCAGTTACTTTAATGTCTTGAAATTCTTTCTTTAGACTACTTTTTGTTTGTAGCCACTACGACACGTTATAGCGTTCTTATCATTTTCAGATAGATTTTCGAAGAGTATGCTTGTCTCATTAAAATTTAACTCCACAAAAATCTATCTGCAGATGCAGGAAATATTTGTGCAGATCACAATGCTGTTCATGTTATTAGTTTGAACATTTCTGTTATCTTTGAATAGATTTTAGATGAGTTAAATTTCAGTAGTGAACTCATACTCATCAATATTGTAATCTGATAAGAAAATAATCCTAATAAGCACTAAAATAACATTTTTGTACAAATATTACATTTGAGATGGTTTTCAATTTTATGCTATTCTTCAGAAATTCCAAACAAGGGGAAATAAAGTTTGATTCAAAGTTATACTTTTAGGTTACAATATAGTTTAGAAGTGTGAATAAATTCAGTTTTACAAAAGAATCGTCTCACAAATTATATATATATATATATATATATATATATATATATATATATATATATATATATATATATATATATATATATATATATATATATATATATATATTATTTGTCCATTAATTATTTTCAATTGCTGCTTGATATAAAAAAGTCTATTTTCTGTATTCTACTTTATTTGATTTTCAATTCACTGAGTTTAATTTTCGATTATTTTATTAATTTAACAAAAAATATTTAGATGTGTGATCTACCTTAAATTCTCAGTATTTTTATTTTTTCTCGTTCAGGAAAATAAACACCTTTCACAAATTCTTTTCATCGTATGTGTATGAGATAATCGGATAATATGAGGTTTAGAATTTTGTATGTCCTATACGGAAAATAATATGTTTATTACTGTTATACTCGTGTATCAGCTATGTTTCTATATACTCAACTATGTTTAGAAATTTGTGTTGTACAAAATTTTGAGATGTATATATATATATATATATAGCAATAATTGTACAACACAAGTTAACTATTGCAATTTAACTCATTTAAAATCTATTTACAGATAACAGAAATGTTAAACTGGTAACATTGACAGCATTGTGATTAGTTCCAATGTTTCCGCCTTATTCAGATAGATTTTTGTGAAGTGAAATTTCAAAAGGGAAACTAAACTCATCACAAATCTAACTGAAAATGTTAAGAACGCCATAACCTCTCGATAGTGGCTACCAACATAAAGTAATTCAAAGAAAGAATTTTACGACATTAAAGTTATTGGAAAAAATATTTTAAAAAAATAAATAAATCTCAAATAAATAACATCAAACGACTTTGATTATGATAGGGCTTGTCCAATTTGAATAAATTTTTTAAAGTTATTTTCTTTTTTCTTGAGGTTACTTTTCTTCGGTTTTGTTTTTCCATTACCGGTTTCGGCTCTCGCCATCTTCAGATCGTACTACACAGAGTACACATCAGAAGATGTCGAAAGATGAAATCTGTAATAGAGAAACAAAAATAAAGAAGAATGACCACAAGGAGAATAAAAATATTTTCATATCCAGGTACATAGGAACCGAAAAAATATAAATGTTACATTTTTTGTTGATTTTTTAGAATAATATTTAGTGGAAGTATATAATTAGTATTTAAATAATTAAATTAATGTAATTATATATATATATATATATATATATATATATATATTTACATGTGTTACGTAAGATATGTGTGTATGTGTGAGTAGTATATACATTTATTTTTATAACATCATAACGTATTGCTTGTATTCGTTGCCAACATCTCGGTCAATCTTCAATAAGCGCAGACGAAATTGGTGTGTTGCAGTGCTCTGTACAAATCATCTGTCGAGCACTACTTCACTTGTACGAAAAGCCATTGAAGATCTCTGACCGAATAATAATCTCGACGATAGCGACGACGTAAAAGCACGATTGTGCGAGGAATATATGTGCGTATGCTACTGTTATTATAGTTCACGGGTTGCCTGCCAGCCAAATGATACGGAATGTTACCACGATACGAGAGAGCGAATCTCGTACTACAAGAGATTATGAGACGACACCCGTCCGACCTACCGGCCGCCGTCGCATATGACTGAGAAAAGGTTCTCTGATATGATTGCCTTCGTGTCGAGTAGCCCTCACCGCCGCTGGACATCGCGATTTCCAAATTGCTCGAGCGGTAAAGGTCGTTATGCCACTAGCAGTGTGCTATCTGTCCAAAACGTTCGTGCCAACTGATCTCTCGGATTCAATGGCGGAGCTTTAAAGGCCGCTTTTCAATTTAGAAGATTAATGCTCGTGTTTTTTAGTGCTCGTCCGTGCTAAAGTTGCCGAAAAAGAACCGAAAGAACTGGCTTAATGTAAATGTTTATGTGTGCGTGTGTGTGTTTGAATGAACGCGATATTTTGGAAATAAGTAATGACTTTTTCATTTTACTTAGTGTATTAATTTTTCATACTAGCAACATCGACATAACACAACTATTCTTACAGCTAATTTCCGTATTGTTTATCATCGAATTAATTTTTTTTATATTTAATTTATTAGAAAGCGTTTGAATAGTCAACTTATTTATATATATATATATATATATATATATATATATATATATATATATATATATATATATATATAATAGTAACATGTACATTATATTAGAGTAAAAACATGTACATGTAATTCATTACTTTTCATTATACTTCGCCATATATTTTAATTTTTTTTAGAAAATTCATTATGTTCCTGTCCCAATATTTACTAAAATTGAAGACTTGATTTATTGTTTCTGTTGATTTATGTTTCGTTTTAAAATGATGATTACAGTAATAGTTCTGGAACTGTGGATACATTCATTGTTATAAATAATTGTTCACTTCTCCCACAAACCGTAACAACTTTCTAATCAAAAATGTTCAATAAATGATCATTGACCATTTTTAAAATATTGTTTATGTGCATTTAGAAGGTTGTATCAACATCTTTGATGAGAGTGCTGACATATCTGTTTAATGTTGATATTTTATTATTATTTTACATCGAGTGGACGTTTGAAGTTTAAGTAGTGTGAATGTAAATCATTTTTAGAGATGTTAATGTGTTAAAAGAAAAATACAAGTTTGTATTTTTGCTAACGTGTTGTTCTCTTACTGTTTATGTTTTTCATTTTCTTCTTACTCATTTGATTCATTCTCTTTAATTGATGATTTGAAGAATTCCAATTTATTTTTTATTTTCTATTTTAGTTGTTTATCGTTAGTAGGTTTAATATTGATTATATCTTAAAATTTTTACAGTATCTTTTATCATTGTATGCTATCCCAATACGTAATGTAACTCGAAGAATAAAATTTTCAGCTGCGGTTTTCTTGAAAGAGAATTTCTTGTGTTTTTCATCATTAGATTTTTTCAGAGCAAAGTTTTTGGTTAGATTATAGGGAGAAACATGAGTTCTTTATTAATGTTATCTTATAAATTTCTTGATTTTTTGAAGAGATTTTTTTTTAAAAAAAATATTTTATTTCTGCGGAAAAGATTGAAGATATTTTTGAAATTAAAACTTTATTGACTAATCCCAACCTACTATTTACAATTATATTCTTGAGTTATTGTAAATATAAATTTCGTTAAATATTGTATAATTTCCTTTTTATACTAATTCAAAAATAATTTGAATGATAGTATACTGAATTTTTTTCAGGATATAACTTTCATCTTTGCGAAATAAATTCAAAGGTTTATTTCATAATATATATATATATATATATATATATATATATATATATATATATATACGAGAAATTTAGATTTGTTTTGAAATAATTTATATTTTATTTGTTTAAAATAAAAAAAAGTTCCATTTTTAATATCAACATTCTATATGGTATCAAAAACACAAAAGAATGTATATATGCTTGTTTGTTATTTGTTCATGGAAAGTTTTTCCATGAAAAAGAAAGATCTATGTTAAAGCTAAATGTTTTTTTTTTGAGTTTTTCAAGTAAATAAATAAATAAAATGTAGATTATTGACGGTTTTGTATTTGTTTGTATTTAAAAACATGTTATAAACACTTATATTGATCATTTAAATTTTTAACTTGAACGAAACAGTTGTTATTTTGTGTGTCAAATGATCGGTTGTTTTTAAGTAGATAATTAATTTTATTGCAGAACAATTAAAAGTCAGAAATGAAATTATCCTACACTAATTTGTAATCGTTAATAGTTACAGCGAATTGTTAAATAAATTCAATTATTTAGTACGGGTGAGTTGTTTGTATAAAGAGGTTTGATTTTTTTAACATTTTATGATCTTTTCCAAGTTCGTTTATTTTCGGCCGAGTGTAATTATTGATCGAGCTGCGAAACTTCAAGACATATTGCACACTTTCAGCGTCCGTGTGTTTGTGCTTTTTTTAATTTAAATTAATTTCCGTCAATAATCTCGATTAAAGATTAAACTCCGGACATAAAGATTCATGAACGATCGTTCCGCTGTGACCCACGTCCAGGCCGCTTCTCATATAAATATAAGCTTGAAAAAGGTTCTATTCTGTTTGATTAAGCACTTACCCGGCCTAACTATAGCACGCCACTGCGTCCACCAATCTCACAATGCCACCTGCGTTTCAGCAGCGTTGAAAAAAAAACTACAGTTCATTTCTCGCCGAGCAGGACAGCGAGCGCGGTCCGACTATTATTCGCGATGCGTTCGTCTCGTTCCCGTGCACGTCGTGCGCTGTAAAAAAGATTATTACGTGTCGCATCCTCCCCCATTTTTCTGACCTGACGCCGACGTCATATTATTGAGGATTTTGCTGTGTCAGATTTTTATGCTGTACTGCCAAGGGTGTTGAAGGCCACGCTCTCTCTACGTATATACCTACATTGATAGGTCGACGGTGGAAAGGGGTAGTTGTACTGGAGCAAAGCTGAGCTAGTAGTAGTTGTTCCCTGTTCAATCAAGATTTAATTATAGATATAGAGCGAAACGAATTCTAATATTCTCGAATTGATGTGTCCGTGCTTCTGGTAATAATGCAGTTTTGCGCTATTGGCTGCAAATCGAATAACTTTTTGACAGACGGCAGATGGACAATTTTTCTTTTCACAACAGTTTTTTTTTTGTATGTTTGGTTCGCGTGATTTTTCTGTTCGCTTATGCTGTGCATTGTGTATTTGAAATCTCACTATTGAACAAATAGTGAATATGAATAAGTGCGGTTTTTAGTACCATATTTTTAATATATATATATATATATATATATATATATATATATATATATATATATATATATAACATTCTATACATATTTAAAAAGACTGTACATTTGTATTCAGTTGAATAATCATTACATTGATAAATAAAAATAGACATTTCAGAATTCGGACAAAGAATAATTTGTAACCAAAATGAAAATCAATATTCTACAACAGAATTAGTAAGAATTACACGTAAGTTAGTTTTAGTAGCATATTATAGAGTGACTTATTAAAAGACATAAGACTAACCTGAATAGTGTAATGCCTTTTAGGAATTGACCTGAATTAGCTAATGACAAGTCAGTTTTCATTTCTGACTGTAGTTAAATATATTATTACAATGAAATGTCCATAATCCAATCGTTGAATTAACAATGAAACATCGTTTAATGGAGTTTATTTCAAGAATTAGACAGTTATAATTTTTAATACTGTGATTAAACTCAATTTCACCAATGAATGTTAACCTTCATACAACATAGAATATTTTTCTGATCTGTTTAGTAATTATCTGTAAGGATGATGGAATCAACATCCAGTTGCGTATCAATCATTATAAATATAATCAATTATTGATCATTTTGAAGATAAAAAGTGTTTTGATGCACGGAAAATAAAAAATCCTTTTTTAAAACAAGAATAGGAATATTTTTTAAAAAAAAAAATAAAATTATAAAAAAATAAAATAAAATATGAAAATAAAAATTGTTTGACCTTATAGTTTTTGCTAAAAAAATATTAATTTATGTATATGAATAAGATCATTCAAATTAATGTTGTAATAAATAGTTTGGTCAATAGTGGATCGTTAGGGATGATTATATATACATATATATATATATATATATATATATATATATATATATATATATATATGTATGTATATATATATATATGTGTGTTTGTATTAAGCAAATAGTATTTTGTTCTAATAAAAAAACATTGGACAAAAAATAATACGAAAGTTAACATGTAAAATTGATACGAAGACATTTCGATACACATCCTTAGGGTGTAACTCCATTACTGAAATATCCCCGAGGATTTGAGACATCTTATATATCCCGATAATATATTTGACAATGTTAAAAACAAAGAAAAGACAGTACTTACACAGAATTTTATTAGAACTTGTAAAAAAATTAACATATTGTTGTTCGTACGAATTGAATATGAAAATATTTCAGTTCAATTTTTTCGAATGAAGATATTCGATTCTCTATCAGACTTTTATCATATTTATATTAGGTTTTTGGTATTCGAGTCGTTTCTTCGTTTTTTTTTTTTGGATAAATATCATTGAATCGGTTATGTAATTTTGTATTAAATAGATATTTGTTAGAAAGTGAATTTGGTTTATTTTTTTTAAAAAAAATTCAGCGTTCATTAATCTCGTAATCCTTACATGGATTTTTTATTTGCAATAATGTATTAAGAATTCAACTTCTTTATTTTTTTTAAATATACTTTATTCCAAATAGAAATATATTTCTCTTTTAATTTAATTTATATTTGTGTAATTAGATATCATTTAACTTTTAAAAAATTTTCCTTTGTTGTATATCTGTAATTTTTTATTTTTATTTAGAGTATAATTGAAAATTCGAAATATTCATGTGTATATATATATATATATATATATATATATATATATATATATATCAGCTTGTATGTGTGTACAGATTTAATATTGTATGTAGACGCGCGGACCTTTTTTGATAATTAAAAGACAGTTCCAACTATTCTAATTATTACATGTAAAAAATCCCCCATAAAAATTTACGATTTTTTGCTATTGTGTTTTATGTCGACTCTTTTTTTTATCTATTGTAATTAATTTTTACGCGTTGCTTTTAATTCTGCCGAAAAAGCTGTTGCGCATGGATTTTAATGCATTTTCATATTTTCGCTTTGTTTTAATTTCGTTACCGGAGAATATGTACATTCATGTTTATTCATACATATATTTTTACTCGCATTATCCAGCTGACTAATTTTAATATGATATTGTGTACGCTTAAAGCAAATTGCAATTTTTTTAATGCGCCGTTTCGATATTTCCGCGTTTTTTTTTCACTGCGTGATGATGATTAAAAAGTAGTGATGCGATCGGATTTTGCAAATCGATTTTACAGAATTAGCACGTTTTATGTTTAGATTCGTCTGTTGATTCAATCTAGAATTGTCTGTTTTTATATCTATGATTTTGTTGGTGTATTGTTCATGTTATCTTGGTTCTGTTGAATTATTTGATTAATTATTTATTATGACTACTTTCCTGAAATATTCCCTGGTATTTTATACGATTAATGTACAAACGATTAGCTACATTAAAGTTATTTTTTTTCTACTGGGCTAGACTTTTCTTCAGGTAGATCTTGATTTGAAACAGTATGGGTTTGACCTGAGGATTACAGAAATTGAACCTGATTGAAGAAGAAATCAATTCGAACATGACCTATAAGATTCGTATAGAATAATTAAACAACAGATATACAGACAGAAAAATGCAATGAAGATATTCTCAGGTAGCTTATTGATATACTTAATTATTTGATGCTTCGCTTATATCTTAGATTCTATTAAAAAAGATAAATATTAGTCAATTTTTAAAAATTGATTTGCGTTATTAAGCACCATATTAGACGTCCTTTTTTCTAAAGATTTTCATTGAAAAACAAAGGTTGTTTTGTATTCAAATTTCCAAAAGTACAGACTGGCACGCCACTGCAAGCATTTTAAACAATACTATAGAATTTTAAATAGGTACTTGTATAATTTTTGAAAATATTACTTTCTATTAAAACGTAAATCAACATTTTTTTATTGTTTTCCTTTGAGGAGAACTGCATGCCGTTTTATAATCGAGTTCATAACAATCAAATTTTTTTTTTGAATTTTTTTAAAAACCTGCGACTTTTTTTATAATTGGGGTCGTCTTATATACGAGACAATACGAGATATTTATATTTTAATTTCTGAGAAATACAATTTTAAATTTAAAGTAATAATGAATATAGTGATTCGTATGGGAATTCATTCATGAAGAAAATTCTAATTATAGTTAGATTTCTTGTAAAATCAGTATTTTAAATCGAATAGTTTTACTATTGAATAGTTACATGGAAAATAAATAAATCTCACAGAATAAAAACCGACTAATCGAATTATATTTGAGGAAAATAGCGTAGAAAACGAAATACATGTAAGCAAGTATCCGTAATATTTAATCTGATATTTATTTATTAAAATTGTAAAGGGGTATGTATTTTATCCAGAAGAGAGTATTGCATTACATCTTTTCAAATTCTATTTTTGAAGCTGTACGTTAAAGAATCTATTAATGGAAAAAACTGCTGTCGTTCGAAGTAAACATCAACGGCGAGGAAAAAAATAACAATAAAATAGGAATTCCAATAAAGTATAACACGATCGATGCCAAAAAGCATTATGTTCAAAGCGAAATCAGTCTATGAGCATCTTGATTGATTCACGTGTATAGAACACAGTATCTCTTTGTGCAGATGTCGAGCACAGGGAGAAAAGTAACGAGGGGGCAGAATGAATGGACGAGATGAATGAATTCAACTGTCCGTATCCCACAAACTGACCAATATGTTTGTACGTGTGTGTGTGTACCTATTCGTGTGCCTATGCTGGGTCCACTCGAGCGAAATGTAGTCAGTGTAAGCCGCCAGTTGTACTGACTGCGAGCCACCGTGTCTGGGGACACGGTGTCTCGTCCATGTCAGGTTACACACTGTGCGTTTGTTGTTCACAGTTTAGAAATATCGTTGAATGTCGTACGATTTAATTAATCCTCGATACGAGGACGATAAAGCGGAAAAAAACACACACACATATCGGATTGTCAACCCTTTGACACTGCGCAACGTTGGAACCGTATGGAGTGTGACGGTGATTTTGTTTTCACAATAAAAAATATAGTATTTGTTCAATATTCGATGCAAATTGAACGGTATGTGTATACATGCTTTATTATACTAACGTATAGAATTTGATTCGAACATCAAACAATTAAAACATTTTTATTTCATTTTATTTTACAATGCTTTATCGTCGAATCACTATTCATTAAGCGGAGGACATTTGAAACATTTTACAACGATAATGTTATTAGATATAAATGAATCGGTCCCATTATTCCATTTTTGAATATGTATATTTTTAATACAAATTTTATTGTTACAATAATTTCCTTTATTATATTATAATCCGTTTTTAAATTTCATTTTCTCTGAAAAATCGTTATTTGTAAGTTACTTAAAAAAATCCTGCTATTTGAAAATGAATATATTTTAATAAAAGAACTATTTTATCTATCCATATTCATAAAAGCCGCCGAATCATAACGTCTGCACATACAAACACGATCTCCATACAAGATTAATTTCATGAAAGATATTTAAAGCGCATTTCTTTTTAGAAAACTTTCCCGACGTTTCATACAAAATGGAATAAAATAATTTCACAAAAGTTAAATAAAACTTATAATGAGCTATATTGTTACTAACACAAGATACCATTTCAAATGCATATATTGTAAATTGTATTTTTTTTGAAAAAGAGAGTGTATGGGTATCGTTTGTCCGACTACAATTTGTAATTTTTTACTCAATTTCTTCATAAGAAAAAATACAAGATAATAAAACGATGTACCGTTAATAAATAATAATTAGATTGATTGTTAGATCTTCTTCTCAAATAATTTATTATCTGATTATCAATTACAAACTAGACTAATGATGAAAATACCTATACTAATTTCTTACGAGGAAGAATTAATGTATACTATTATTTCTAGTTGGACAAAATGACTAATTGTAACGTCCGAAGATCCAATATATTATATCTACTTGTTTTTCATTATAATTGAAAAGGTTCGGACTAAAAGGACGTGCCTTCCCACATATCGTTACAACATATATATATATATATATATATATATATATATATATATATATATATATATATATATATATATGTATAAGCTTTTACAGTAAATAAAAGAATGAATCGATTTAATGAAAACCTATTATTAATGAACGGTCGTGAAGTGAACCTTTTCAGTTTGTCAGTCAAAGGATATTTTCGTATTTTGACTTTATTTCCACTTCAGTGTTTAATTTTAATTCGAATCGATCGAGTGTTAATTTGAAAAGAAGAAGTTTCATTGTATTTTATACGAATACAACATTTTGTAAGTAGCCTTGTCTATAGTTCACGTGACAAAATTTGATTGATTCGTTGTTATTGCGTCGCAATTAATTGAATTCGTTTAAAGTGGATTCGCAAGCGTTTGAATTGTTTTAAATATTGAAAACAGTCATTTCGGTTTCGATATGTTTTATAATTTGTGTGTGTGTGGTTAGGTTTCTCTTTTTGTACATTTATAATTAATTCGGTGCCTTTTTATAGAATGTGAATGTTTATGGAAAAAATACATTTTAATCCTCAAAATATAATCCATTTTTTTTGTATAATTTTGGCCCCATCTGACGTGTAACTGACGAATGCCGTATTAAAAAAAAGATGGAAGCTTTCACTCGATAAATTTGTTTTGTATATTGAATATATTTCGTGTTTTGTATTCTTTTTCCTAAAACAATTAATTATTTAATATTCAATATGCATTTGAAATGCAAAATATCTCACAAATTCAATTAATCCGAATTCAATTTCTATCAGTTAATTATAACTATGGTGCTGAATAAATCTACATCTACTTATAACATTAAACTTTATTGATTTATGTTCGATAATTAACACATGCAAACATGTATAAATCAGAATTTGTATATATATATATATATATATATGTAATTTTTTTCTCGAATTCAAGTACTGATATCTTTTTTTAGGAAATTTGAATTGAAATTATTCTCAAAGAAAAATATCTATATTTATAAGAAATTTATAAATCAATTTTATCAATTTTATGTCAATAATTAGTAATAATAATTATTGATTTGTGTTAGGGGCACGAAACCGTCTTTCTTACATTTATTTTATTAAAAAAAACAATGTTTTGTAATAGAAAAAACTTATAATTTGGTTGAAAGTTGGTAAAGTAATAAAATAATTTGTATAAAATAATATAAAGAGACTAAATATGTATGTTGAGTATAAACTTAATAAATAACGTGTTTATACAAATAAAAAAGCTTAGAGTTTGCATTCATTTTGTAGTATGAAAGTGAGTGGTTCGAATATTTCGGCCTGAGGTGTAATCTTCTATCTGGAAACTCTCTTATCCTCTAGGGAAATGGCAAACACTCAAAATATTAAAAACTCTGTCACAAGGAAAATAATCGTTCTATCTGTTGTGAAGTCTTACAAAATTGAAAAAGATGACCTTGATCAAACATTGTTATTCTAGTACAGGGTGGTGCAAAAAGAGCGAAGGGTTTTAAAATATTATTATTTTTGTTTGTTTTGTAATATTTTCATTTTTTTTATTTCCCAAAATGTTGTATAAAACAATGGAATTTTTCCTGATTACACATGAAAAATGATATAACAAGTGATGCCCATTTTTTGCTTCAGAAAGATTACCTTTTTCTAAGACATTTTTCCATGACTTCTCTCAGGATTTATGGACTTGACGCTCGAATTTCTTCGTATGTTCTTCATTAGCTGCAGGATGATTTTTGGTTTATTGACATATAAACGTTCTTTTACGTAACCTTAAAGAAGAAACTTGGGAGAGCTCAAATCTGGCGAACGCGCAGGCCATTTAAAATGTTCCATAACGGGTTTAGCTGTGTACGCTGTGGAACCATCTTGTTGGAACCACACCTATGAATGATTATCAATAACTGGTCTCAAAAAATGTTCAAACATTGTGCGGTATTGGGTATCATTTATAGTTACAGCAGTACCGTATTCATTTTCGAAAAAATAAAGGTCTGTAATCGTTTAGGATGTTACCGCGCACCAAATAGTACACTTAATTGAGTCTAATTGGACTGAATTTTCTGTAGTCAATATTCTACAGTTTTGTCTATCAACGAAGCTGTTTGAGTGGAAATGAGCTTCATCACTCATAATTAAAACGTAAATAAATTCATTATTTTCTTCTACTTGTTGGCGGAAACGAATTCCTGATAATCTGTTTGCTTAGCTCTTGCACAAGCTGTACTTTTTAATGAGAACTTTTTTAATCTGACCAAAATCCTTTGCAGTAGCCTTTTTCAACTGTTGATACAAATAGTGAAGTATTCAAATATTTTCGTTTTTTTTTTTTTTTGATGCCACCTGTAGTATATTTAATAGAAAAATTGTTTCTCGGACAGATGCTTTTTTTATTAAGATTTCATATCGGTTTAAGTTATGAAAATAAATTCTATCTTGTTATAAGTGTAAAATTTATTAAAGCAATATTAATTTGTAAATAAGTAACAAGTGGAATAAACTTACAGAATGTCAATAAGCACAACGTTATAACCGATAAAATCCGTATTAAATTCAGTAAAAAGTAATGGACATAGAACCTGATGTGATTAAGTGAAATTTAATTTCACAAGACCGTGATCAATTAATAACAAAGTTTTTTGACATCCTTATATTATATCTTAAAATACAAAAAGAAGTTCTTATACGTCTAAATTATTTGGTCGTTCGTACAAGCGTGCATATGTGTGTATACGTGTCGAATATACATGTGTCCTGTGTGTGTGTGTGTTTGAAAGCATGTGTGTGTATACG
>CM068318.1:4692500-4785000 GCA_034766995.1 Acanthacorydalis orientalis
CTTTCTCGGAACCGGCCATAAACTCACCGAAACTTTGACAAGAATTATAAAATATGTACACACATTTTTCGTAAACTTAATTTTTACACTCATGTATGTATCGATTTTGTCGTACGACCTTGTGGTACAGCGTATCAACATAATAATGAAAACTTCGCATGTATGATAACGATCAATCATTTTTATATTGTATTTTGCTTTTTATAAGTTTGCAATATATGCGAATAATATGTAATTAATTCATTTGTATCTCATATTTTATAACATAATTATACGGGTCGCTTCATAGTGCTGTTTGTATATTTGGTGTATAAAAATACAATTATGTAAATCAGTTTCATTTATACGATATTTTGTTCACAACATTTTCTGGTGTGTAGTTTTTCACATCTAATGAAATATAATACCTTTTATATATCGGTGAATATGATTAATATATTTCACACTTTTTCCACGCGTTATCGATCGAGGGAAACGGCTTAAACACAAACGCCGCGCATGTTTTACTCAAAAAAAGAACAACGATGAAATATCGACTTTCGTTTTACGGTAACTCAAAGAAACTGAATTCTTTTGTAAACCAAACTGTAGTATAATTATAGTTATTAACGAAAAAAATACGTAAACATAGTCCGCTAATATTCAAATTTTCCTTGATTTAATTTGCAAACAAGGAAATTCGTGCTTCAGAAATCATCGGATTGATTTTAGTTTCCTGGACATAAAATGAAAAATATTGTAGTTAATCTACTCTATGGTATTAAAAACGTAAATATTTAAATGAATCGAACACTGGAGAGATTTATTTACATACAGTAGTGAGAATATAAAAGATTTTTTTGAATACACTATGATTTTAATATATGTTTATTAACATAATAAAGCACATGCCTTTCAGAGTGTAGTGTAAGAATAATAATTATCTTAATATGTAAAAATGTAATTGAATTGAATTTATTTCTGAAACAGAAACATAAAAAAAATCCACACAAGTTTATAAATTAATTAAATCAGTCGAAATTAATTAAGAAAACATTATCGTTTTGATCAGTTCTCGTTGAATATAGAAAAAATGGACGGAATTATTTAATGAAAGGTTTTGCAATAATTAATGTAATAAATTCGAAATAAACATGCCACACGTATACATGACACATTATTTTGTACGTTAATTAGCTAATAACAGGTTACTTCGAAGTATCATGTCTCACTATAATTAATATAATTATCTTAATATCGAATTAATATTTCAGTAACAATAATTGACAGCATTTTGACTTAGAACCATAACATAATTGAGTACACAAACGTAATTACGACCTATAAAAATGAGTTGAGCTACTACCACAAACGCAAGAGCGTCGAACTGGGTTCATTTAATTAATAAAACAATAATAACGCAAGTACGAATTACCAAATATTGGATTGTGTGTGTGTGTGTACGTGTGTGTGTTGACCGTACACATAAAAATATACAGATCGGAATTAAATTGAGCGATATAATGTTTCGTTTTGCGATTTGATCTGGGACAGACGATGAAAATTCCAAATGAAAATAATTACAACCTTTCTGCTATTTAATAATGGCGAGCCGGACCGGTAAGGGTATACTGTTATTTTAATCAATATCCACTACGTACCTACCGGCTATCTCTAATTGTATACATTATACGAATGTAGAAAATGACACAAAATACACACACACACACACACATAATCAAAATTCGATTCAAGTAGCGTTCTGAATTTTCAAAAAATATACCCTTCATTTGCATACCGTGTATTTAAATTGATCAACCGTTAATCAGTATGTTAATTCGAATTTTATCATCTTTTTATTAAATTTAAAATTGTATGTTTAGAGTACAATTTAAATGATCTTTTGATTTTTCAATTATTTTCATTTTGATAATAAGTGAGTCGATGAAAACTGTCATGTGTGTTATAGAGTTAATTCAACGGATTGATAGTGAGTTTCTTGTTCGAAACTTTTTCATTTCTCTGTCGCGCTCAAGTCACGTTCCAGATATGAAATTGAAACGTAGCGAAGCTCAACAATATACATGTCTGAAGTCGATTCGGTACAAAGTAATCAGACTGTTCGAATTACGTGCGGCATAGTGGAATTAATATCAAAATCCCATTAAATGTTTCACATACAATAATACGTACCACGTAGAGAAACTCTCCGTACCACACATTATAGTCAACTTTTCGTGGCGCAAGTACAGATCCCACTAGAGAATAATGCAAAGGTAGGCGAAGCGACGAGGGTAAATGTCTGTTGCAATGAGGTTGGGTAGGTCGGTCTGCTGCTTGGTTAGTTAGTTGGTCGGATGGTTCCTCAGAGGTGGAGATCGCTAGTTCATAAATCTGCCAGTCTGTTTGCATCCTCGAGACAATTTCTCACTGTTTTCTTCTTCCTCTTGTGGCATTGCACACCCGAGAGTGTCTACATGCTATTATTCTACCGCGTCGTGTGCTGCTCTTGGTACGCGATCCTGTGCTTTAGATGAACATAACGAGATGTAAATTGACTCCAACGGCTATGTAACGCACCCTTTAACGATAACGTCAGCCCACCATGTTGAATGAATCCGTTGAAGTCGCCACCGCTCTTTATGCGTGCGCTTCTGTGTGTGTGTGTGTGTTTTTTTCGCGTGCTCTCCTGCTTTTGATATTCTATGTAGGTCGTTCGTTTATGTGAAAACATACGGCTATGTGCGTGAATGTAGACCGTGTAAATGTGAACGGCGCGTGTGCGTGCGGATTCGAGTGCAGTGTATTTTACTGTATGTACAGAAATATTTATCATGATTGAATGAATGTGTTTTTAATATACGCGATCAATTATTCAACACAGTACGCGTTTAATGAGGATTATTTTCGCATTGATGGATTTTTTTCTTTAACACTTAAAAAAGCTACGAATGGACAGAAAAGAGTCGATCGATTTTAAAACAGCTAAGCTATTCAATTCGTATGTTTAATTATCTCAAAACTGTAAATCAGTTATGATACACAAAAAAGAACACTCGATTCAGAAAATGTTGAAAATATCAAAACATGTTTATTTAAATTGATGATTTAAGAGCTGAAAAACACGAATTTATTTTTCAACTCTTTTTTAATTTGAAAACGAGTAAAAGTTATAAACAGATAATTAGGTTTCAACATTGGGAAATACATATTTTATACCACATTTTAATAGAAAAATGTCACGATAGTTTCAATTATTGATTGTATTCAAATTAAAGAGAATATATTCTATTTTACGCTCATTTATTTATGAAACTTCTCTCTTTGCATTCAACAAATCTGTTACCTTTTTATATTCTCGTTACATTGACATTATTTAATTTTTAAAACATAATTAATTATTAAATCGATTTCATAACACTTGAATTTAATTAAAATCAACAAACATACAATTTCAGTTATAAAATCCCCAATTAAATAATTGCATAGAATAAAGACTTTATAAATATTAAATTTTGTGAGCTCGAAATTACTGAACAGTATTTTTTAATAATTATAAGCGTTTTAATGTTTATTTTATAAATAGCCGAGGAGTGGAACTTATTTTAAACTAGAATAAAATAGAACATTATCTTTTTTTTTAAAAAAAATGTTAAATATTTTGATAATGCATATTAGTGCTCGTAGGCATTTTTAAGAGAATGCGATCATGCTTGTAGTAAAACAGTGTATGGTATTTTATTATAAAGATAACGAAATTATTTTGTACATTTGAACAAGTAATACAAAAACAACATTTTATAAATATATGAAGATAATTTCACTCTCCTTAATTCATATAGTATAACAGTTTATGTATGTAGAATCATACAAACAAACGAGAAATAATTTGAATATTTTAACATTTATCTACCATTGTATATATATATATATATATATATATATATATATATATATATAATTATACATATATGTGTATATATATATATATATATGAATTTTGTATGTATGTATGTAAAGCGTATATTTGTACAATGTTCGAGAATTTATTGTAAATAAAAAATGTAAATCAATTTCTGTTTACAAATACGCACATTTCACTCGAATGAAAATATTGGTTGATATCTCATAACATAATTTCATTATTTTAAATGAATATTATTTGCGCAGTGTGTAATATTTAACTCTAATTATGAGTTATTACTTCATTGAACCAAATCAATGTTTTAATTACCTGTTTGTATAACAGCCACGCATGTTTGTTCTATAAAATACTGATATGTTTAAATTCTAATAACGTTTCTATTTTTCATCACATGTCTACTCTTTTGTTTATACATACATACATACATATATATATATATATATATATATATATATATATATATATATATATATATATATATATATATATGGGGATTAATGTATTGTTTGTTCATATAATGATTGTTGTAAAGGTCAGATTGATGTATTATTGTATAAAAATAATAATTTCCGGTGAGAGAAAATTGAGATAGTTATAATTTAATACATTTTTTTTCTGAATTTATATATATATATATATATAATTCAATGAAAAAGTTTCATTGACTATTAATGTTCTTTTGGTTTGAAAAGATTTTTGCACTGAAATATCACTTATTAAAAATTAAGATTTTGTAGGTTTACAGAATTTATAAATAATAAGGAAAGTATTGTTTCCTACTGTTTTTTTTTATTTTTTTGTTCAGTGTATATTATATTTATTTGTGATTGACTTTATAAAAAATCAAATTTATTCATAGATGTAGAAAAACATGAAAATAATACGTACTAGTTATGAAATTTCTTATTTTAAGAAGACTTATTGGTAATTTTCAACGTGTAAAAATCTAATAAAACGCAGAAATGTTTTTTAATGAATGACTTGTATAGTATTTTATTTATTATTTATCGAACTTTAATAATATTTATGCAGGAATAACTACAAAGCCAACGTTCAGTGTTTAGGAATTCGTTCATTTTAATTAACCTTTCATTACAATTGTATTTGTTTTAATGGGATTTTACAGTATTTAAATTTATGCTTTATTCTGATTACGTTTTAATATTAATCCTGTAACCTGTCATTCTCGAATCTATTTATTAATAAAATGTCAAAATATTGCTATCGGCAGTCTATAACGTGAATGTTTTATAAGCATCGTACATCGTAGGTTATTAGTTAAAAGGTTTCAATAACACCGTTTTATTGGAAAACCTAACTGGAACGAAACTGACTCAAAACTTATTACTGTTTTTCGTACACAAAAAAAAAACGTACAAATAGAAAAAAAGTACATAAATACAAATTGAATTATTTCGCACGGCATTAAATGATAAATCTTCGCGCAACGCCCATCTTAATAAAAACGCCAATAAATAAAATGATCCGGCTGTAACTTAATATTTTTTAGATAAAAATAAAATATTTCCGCTTTCACAATTTTGAAAATATAAATCACAAATCCAATAATTTAATTCGGCGTATTTTTTTCACATCGGTCAATGCGCTCGTGTGGCAAAGGTACCGCTGTTTCGATCTCATAAATCATGAATCAGCCATCAATCCACTGCCGCTGTTTTTCATCCCTGACAGTTATGAGTATGAGACCCTACCCTATGATATATTTTACCGGTATCGACAATTCGCCAATCTGTACATTCGGACCCGAAACAAAAATTCACGAAACAAAAATGACTGTTCAAGACAAATCATATTTGTGATACAATCTTCCACCCTTGTGCGGTGCGGGAATGAATCGATGGATGGATGGATGGATAGATGGTTGGATGGTTGGTTGGTTACCTCTCGATTTTATGAAACCGGATTACAAATTGTACGTTCAATCATAATAACTGTATATGTATAATACGGATATTCACTTTTTCTGTAAGAGCAAATGTACATATATAAATATATACATACATACATACATACATACATATATATATATATATATATATATATATATATATATATATATATATATATACATATATGTCACAGTTAAAAGATGAACAGCACATTTGTGAATTACATATTTTATTTTAGCGTCATTGTTAGTTGACAGACATTTTTTTAAATAACTAATATGGTTAGACTTACTTCATTCATTTTTTCAAGAGATAAATTATACTTATATTCGTATAGAATACAATATTTAGAAATGATTTATAACTGAAATTTCAGAATGTAAATAAAAGATACTCAAACCTATTTACACCCAATATATTAACTGTTTCAACACAGGTTATCACATAACATGCCTGCCTTATAAATTCTGTCTTCTTAAAAAAATTCGTCTTGTTTTATAACTATGACCTTATATAATGCACTTTCATAAATTCCCTTTTAAGTATTAGATTGGTAGGAAAATAATTGCGGTCTTTGTTTCTTGAATTCCAATCTTATTTTTTTCAATTGAAGTGTCGTTTCGTCCTGTTCATGTTAATATCATTTTAAAGTTCATTTTTTTGGTCTGTATTTTGATAACATAGACTTTGTTTTTTTTTTCTTAAAAAAAGGAAATAAGTTCAATTTTTTTGTATGATTTCAAAACGGGTGGTGAAGCAACAGAAACTGCTCATATACTAAACGATGATTTAAGTGTGGATATAATGGTGCAATAGTGGTTTCAAAAATTTCGTACTTGGGGATGATAGCCTTGAAGATTAAGAAGGTCGCGGGTAACCTACCGTCTTCAGTTTGAAATATTATAATAAATACACATCTTTCAAATTGTTAAAGAAAGACTATTAATTTAAAAAATATGGTCAATACCTTATCAATCTAGTTAACACCTTGTCAATTTAGATTATTGCTGCATAGATAAACTTTATTATATATTCGATCTATACTCAGACTTTAATGTTTGATCAACTGAAAACAGTTGAGGTGGTCTGTTAGCAGTTATCTGATTCGAATTGTTGAAAGTTTCATAGACTTTCAAAACGTTATAATAACTGTTCCGTATGATTATAAATTTATTAATATTCTGTAAATTTATTTATGTTGATATCTTTTTTTGACAATCGAACCAGAAGGTATTTCAATCCCCCTCCAAATGCAAGTATTGAGCACTGGTTTACGTTAATGAAGCATTATGGATATAACTCTAATTAAAGTATATTTTTAGAGTTGTAAAATAGTTTTATATGACCTATCATCTGATTAATTTTCTCAGATTTGGCAGTTGAACTATAAACTACCTGCATTGACCCGTAGGTATTATCTGAAACATGTTTCTCTTCAGTTATCTTTATTCTCAATTAGATCTTGTTTATAAGTATGATCGTTTTCACCCACGAATTCGGTTTCAACACTGAATTCATTTTTCATCTCAAAAATGTTCAATAAATTGATCATTTTTGATTGTTGTTTATGCGAATTGCACGCCATCATCTTCAACGAGCGAACCCTAAAAGAAATGATCAGTCTTAATATTTTTATCATAATTATATGTTTTTTATACAAGTGATCTCGTTGATGTATTTCTGCATATGTAGTCATGATCGTCTTCATCTTTTGGTTCATCTGACTCTCCAGTATTAATTTCAGCATCCAAATCGTCTTGAATGAGATTTTAAACATTCTTTGTATTATTTTCTTGCAATTAATAGAAAATATTTTGTAAATTTTATGCCATCGAATTTAACACAAACTGTACAGTAAACTAAACATGAAAATATATCGGTAGGCTTTTGATTAACTTTTTTTATTTGAATATTTTTTAATACAAAGAAAACATCTCTTGAAATATATAGTGTAAACATGGGTCTATTTATTGGATCGATAATAGTTTTTTGAAAAGGTATTTCTTATAAGCTATGATTAAAAATCGTAACACAATATACACTCAGTATAAAATTAATCACATTATATATATATATATAAGTTTTCTTCTTGACAAGACATCCTCGTTGATTAATTTTATCGTAATTTTACGAAAACACTATTATTTTATGTAAACTTAATTTAAATTTTAATTGAAGAATGAAGAGAGGTAAACAAAAAAAAACTATAATTGACAGAACGGTTTTCGGCGAAAATTCCGTACCTGCCGAACTATATCTCGCACGGGCTTCACTTATTGAAAACGTATCTATTTAATCTACTTGCGTTAAGGATATTTTACGAGTGTTGCTGGAAAATTACTGCCATAAATCAACTGACAAGTAAGTAACACTTATTGGACAGGAAGTGTATGTGACAATGAGAGCAATAGATTATTAATTTAATAAAGTTGTTTGTGTCCTCGGATAGATACAATCCGTGCGTACGAAACTTTCAATAACAATCGATAGTACTGTTAATTAACAAACGGGATTAATGACAAAGTTCTTAGATTCGTCGCTTTTTTTTTATCGTAAACACTGTATATGTACATTTTTTTATTTTTAGTACAGTTTAGTAAACGAAAAAGTTTTTCCTAGAACTGCAGAACGAACTTTAAAATTCATGTGTACTTTATGAACAGTTGCATCCATATGGTGTATTCTATGCATGAGTAAATATGTACAATGTTTAAACGAAAAATATATATTCTTTTTTAAAGTTACCGACTATATACATATATATATATATATATATATATATATATATTACATTTTCTAACAATAGATAAAAATGTAATAGTGAAGTGAAACTACATTATATTGGTGACATGGCTGAATATCTCCCGTTCTTGTCTTCTAGACATACTGAAAAATCAGTCCTCTGTTGCATTCTTATTGTCTCTTATATCATGGCTCATCGGTTTTTCTCCCAATATCCAGTATACTTTTGCGCTAGCTATTTGCAGCAGTCGATGTAACTAGAACGTCTTGAAAACTATATGAAGAAATAAGGTAAATTAAATTTGAGTAAGGTATAAGTAAGTGAAGTGTAATATAAAATTCGTATATTGTGGTCTTTCAAGTGTTCAACATTCTTCAATTTATAAGTTAAAGGAATATAAGTAAAAGAGCGAGGACTGAACCAATTCTTCTTCATTGTAATATTCACACATATTTGAGAAGATCTAGAGAAAACGATTGAAGAAATAAAAAAGTAAAGTAGAAAAACATACCTCAAAATTGATGCTTAATGAAATTGTTTACTTCAAGAAAATTGAGATAAAAAAACAGTAATCATACAAGTTAAGAAGTATTTAACTATTTGGATCAGTTAATAAGTAAGGAGAGTTTTTTTAAGGGAACCGATCAGGAAAATAAATGAGACAGAATTCATGTAGGTGAAATAATTTATTTGAATTGAAAATGTGTAAAAAAAATATTTGATGAAAATTATCAGTGAATGTTATTATATTTGTCTTTATAGATGAGAGTAAAATATTGTTATAATTGTAAATTTTTATATCGATGATTCCGTTGATACGTTGTTCTGTGGGTCTTTGGATGGGTCTTTTTGGATATCAGCTAAATGTCTTTTTCCCAGTAATAGTTTTTACACGAATGCTATCTATCCTCAAATAGATATAGAAGACTCCTAGTGAAGACTAAACACTAAGCTGATTCAAAAAAATGAAAAAAAATCAACAGGACAGATTAATATATTGTTCTTGGATAGAAACTGAATTTACTAGTTTCTGGCAGTATAGAGAAATTTGAAAATATTAGACGCGTCATGAAGAAACAGAAAAAATATATTGCATCAAGCACATATGAGCATCAAGGCACAGAAAAATCTAACTTGTTTAAAATGAAATCATTATTCTTGATTAGAAAAATATTTCTGGATTATGAAGTGGAAATGGAATTCATTTTTGAAAATAAATTAAAGAAATTAGAGAGCATGTATATATATATATATATATATATATATATAATATATATATATATATGTATGTATGTATGAATGTATATAAAAATGAAAAATGTGTGTTTAGATACATTCATAAATCACAGTGAGGATCAGTGTTTTCTCTATAAATGACATGTGCATTTTTTGTATGTTTTGAGCTAGATTTAATTCTTTGACCTATTGTATTCCATTGTTCAGGTATGACACATGCATTGTAATGTTCCATACTGGAAATGACTTTAAAAATGCATACGATCTGATGTAACTGAAACATGTTACGGTTTTACACGCCCATACCGATACAGAACACACAATAGCGTTCTGTAATCCGCAGCAGATTGTGTATTCAGTCAGAAATGCACAAAGCGTGCACATTTATTCTTTATTTCTACAAGTTACTGACATTTGTACAATAATTTCAAAATGTGTTGACATGGTATACCGTATTGTGACGTCCTTATTGCACGCAATGAACATTAATTGATAGTCATATATAGTCTGTGCAGAATTTGTCTTTATATATGATTAATTTTGGGTTTATTGTGCAACGGTGTAGTTATTTAGTTAGAAAAAAATGAAACTAATTAAATTATCATAGTACAGTCTGACACTGGCTAAATTCACTAACATAAATGAATTCTTTTAAGGTAAAAAGTTTTCAGGTCATCAATCTTTTCAGAATGCTATGGTATAGAAATATTTATTAATTAATAAATGTTCATTTAAAAGACTGCTTTAAAAACATAACAGAAATTGCTTTACGATGTTTCAGAAATGACTTTTTAATTCCTGCACATTTTTTTTATTCAAATCAAAAAGTATTAATAATTGATTATTGAAAATTTTGATTGTTGATTATGTACGAATTTCAATAACGATGTTAATCTTGAGCGCTAAGATGCAAAAAAGGTACAAATGATATTATTTTTTCTATTTGTTGGTGCTCTGAAGTCAATGAAATTGACATAGAAATGTAAATGAGTTATAATCAAAAATGATTGAGAATGATTTATTGAACAATTTTAAATCAGAAAAAATATTTGTAATTTTGTGGCTGGTTAAAAGAATTTAGTTGTAAAAAAGACTTAAATCTTGTCAGAAATTAGAAGAAAGTAAAAAAATTCTTCCTCATTTTTGAGAATTATAGATTTTTTTTAAAAAAGTAATTTATTTATAAAAATAAACAATCTTTTTTTAATAGAAATTTCTACATTTTTGCTATAAAAACTGCAATAATAATGATTTTATTTAAAAAATTATAAAAAATTTTATAAATGGTTTTATGAATTTTCAGTAGACTACTAAATTGCTATTTTAATTATTCTGATAATTTAATTCACGTTATGAAGGAAAGACATGTAAACGCATGGTGTTAAAACATTTCAAAATTTAAACAGAATAATGCAAAGCAAAACAGGAATAAACTGTTTGTCAGATATTTGTAAGTTTGTTTTCATGCTGTTTGTATTGTTTCCAAAACTGTCAATAAAGAAAACATTTAAATTATATAATGAGGATGATTAAATGAAGCTGTTTTAAAATAAAAGACATGTTTTCATCTACCATTCTCTGTGAACTGAAGAAAAAGATTTCTGTAAAATGTAAATTTAGAAAGTTTAGCGTTTACCCATACATGTTAAAATACTGCAGAAACAAGTATAGATGTGTGTGTGTGTTTCTCCATTTCCAGTTATCTCCGTGATAAATTTTAAATACGCGTTACCGCATTGAAAACACTGATATATGTTCGTCGAGGTTAAGAATTGGTTTGTGAATCGCGGAAGATGAATTGATCTTAAATTGGATGTTGGGCTGTTTCTTTTTGCGCGGTGCACGTCCGTGCAACTCGTTCCGCCCTTCGGCCGTGGCAGCTTAAACATTAATAACAAGTCTATCGTACGAGGAGCTTCTTTCTAATTTAAAATCAATGGTCCGCTGCACACGATTCTCTCACTCTCTCTCGACATTTTTTTTTCATTCAGTCCGAGTTGATTCGATCGGCCGCTATTATTTCGGTGATTTGTTTTTTGTTTTTGTTCCTGATGCGCGGACCACGGTCTGTTAATAGTAATTTGGCAACATCATTCGAATTTTTAATCACCACGCGCTCTGCACATTTCATCAATCAAATTAAAATTCAATTTTGCAATATGATCCATAATACGATTTCTTTTCGAATTTCGTCCGTAACGTTTTATCATAATAAAAGTTCATTCTTTTGATGTTTCTATTGTATGCAGATTTCTTTCAGATCGATGTATTTCGTATCATTTATAACACACATCTTATATAAACAAATTTTAAACGGATACGTTTAGAATTATTCCAAGAAAGAGGGTAAGAATATAAACTGATAAAAATATTATATTCTTTTATATCAAAATCAGTTCGTAAACTTATTGCTAAAAATACAAATCGTGCTTGTTTATAATTTCTAAGAAATGTTTATCCCTCTATAATCTCTGAGATTAGAGTACAATTTATAAAACGTACAGTTTTATAAAACATCAATGAACATCTACGCGTTTCATTTTAACATCAGTGCGAATCATTCCTTGCGGCGTGTGTCATCTTTCATTATGATAACGGTTGTCTTCTTGGCAAAGAAAAACGCTTAATAAGGTTCAATATTGACAATATTGCAAGATAATGTTAAAAAGAAAAATACGTTTCAAATATGACAGTAGTAAGAAAATATAAAAAGTTCTCGATTGAGTAAGTTTGGAGAAAGAAGTATTGTTTTTAATGTGTTATTATTTAATAAAAATTATTGAAAGGGGGCGGAGGGGCTAAGAAACGTCATGTTTTTTTTTCAGTTAGTATTCTAGTTCAATTCAATACTAAAATACAATTAAATAAAAATACTAAGTGGGTGGATAACATGTTTTTTTTTAATTTTTGCGCTATTTTTTAATACTTTTATGTGGATTCCTAAGTTGAATCACCTTTATATATAAGAATATATATATATATATATATATATATATATATATATATATATATATATATATATATATATATTGGTATATATATAGATATACACATGGACATAAAAGTATTCTTTTATGTCTCCAAATTTCAATCATTTGCTCATTTCACTTTCATCTATTCATTGTCCTTTCAAGATTTCTTCTATTTTTTATTTTGGATGCATTTATGTCTTTCACGATATTCATGAGTTTCTAGCATTTACATATATTTTTTTAATAAATGTTTCATGTGTCAACATTCAACTATAAGCTTAATTCTTTTTATTTACTATGATTATAATAATTTCCTGTTCTATTTTCTTTATACTGATATACTCATATGATCTCATTTGTTACACCTTTTAATCTAAATTTATGAAATGAAAGTGTGAAGAAATTTATTTAAACAAGAGATATCTTATCATGCTCTCCGATTTATTTGTTATATTTCATATCTATAGATCATGATTCTTCGATTCAGTGTTAGATTGCAAAGATTTTCTGCTTGAAATCTATCTATCATGCTAACCAAGAATCAGATTAAAACTTATTTTTATTTATTAAATATAATTGTTTTATTATTGATTTCTTCATTCAAATATTTCTGAATAACTATCAAAATATAACAAGAAACAGATGGGAGGATTTTTACTTGTCAGAAGTTTCAGTTCACTTTTTTTAATTTTTAAATTTTTCTATGTTCTTCAATGCGAATAGGTATTTAAGTGCAATTAAATGATACGGAAATTTGTCTAAAAAGGTATATACAGTACAATGGGATCCTTTAGGAATGCCAAATATTATAGTTTGTATTTTTTTAAATAATCAAACAAATCGTTTTATATTATTTGATAAAAGCTATTATTAATTATATTGTCTCGGTAGTCTTCATCCTTTTGGATAGTTGGAGTTTCAGCTTTCCAATACAATTTTTGTCATATGTATGAATTATAATTTATAATTTTCATAATTTATATATTTTTTATTAATTGTTTAAAGTATATAACATTGTTATTAAATTTAATTATAGTTAAAATACAAGAATTTGATCAAAAATGTCTAATATCATTTGAAATAAATTAAATTCCGTTAAAATTCATAAACAGCTTGAGCTAAAAATATATATTATTAGAAAATAATTAGCAAATTTTTCTTTCAAACTTAGATATTGATTAAGTACAGATTTTAGAGGTATCGAAAAGTATATGATCTTAGAAGTTCTTGAATATTGAATTATAATAATAAAACAGCTTGTCTGTCAAATACGATTTTGTTAAATAACTCTTTCAGTATTTTTAAACGAGATATTCAATTTAAAGAAAAAAAAACATCCCCGTCAGATAAAAAACAGTCCTCGGTGCCGAAAAAACCTTGTACTAGTTTAATCTTTATTACAATGGAACTTGTTAAGCATGGGCACATTCGAACGAAAAAAGAACTTTCCGCTAACAAGAATTCTAACAAGTTTTTTTTTTAACTACATAACGCAATTACGGCGAAAATCCACGCTACACAAAAAATAAATAAATTAAAAAAATTAACAACGTTAACTCGTTCATGATGTATTTGCATTTGTAAATTTATGTTTGTCTTTTATGAAAATGTCGTAATTTATGGAGCTGTAATATATTTTCTTTCATCTTAATTGCCCCTTGTTACAACTCTTTTGTTGACATAAACAATTATAATTGTCGAAGATTGCGTTTCGTAAAGTAATATTAATGTATTTCTTTATATAAATATTTATTATGAATTTGAATTTCAATTTGGAATAATTTTAATGTAGATTAGTTTTTTTATTTTGTGGAACGATTTTCGTGACCGACTGTCTTTAATTTCATTGTAGAATCATAGAAATTACATATCTCTCTTAGTATCTACAAACATAATATTATATATCTATGTTAAATCTCCTGTTCTCTCTCTTTATTATATATATATATATACACATATATTTATATATATTATATATATATATATATATATATATATATATATATATATATATATATATATATATATAGATTCAATTTAAAGCCACTGAATTAATTTTTACACCTAATAATTAATTGTGTCATATTAGACTGCTAATAACGTACAATTTACAGATTTCTTTATCTATGAGAGAAAAGACAAAATAGTCACATATTAAAATGAAATTGAAATATAAGTCAGTAATTTTATTATTTGTATTAAACCCAATACTGCATATAATTATAATAGAATATCTAATAAAAAAAACCTTTAAATTTTACAGTTATATTTAATTACAAATATTTTATTACAGTAGCATATATGCGTCAATTATATTAATTGATAATAGAAATAAATTTATACTGAATTAATTACTACTACATACACACACACATTATATATATATATATATATATATATATATATATATATATATATATGTATGTATAGATGCAATTATTTTTAATTAATTACTGGTAAGCTGCCTCACGTTCTATCACTTATCGATCGATACTAACGTCGTTTGAAAACTAAATGTATTCAAAAACGCTCACGTAAATCATATGATTTTTTTTATTCGCCCAGTTTATTAATAAGAAGTGTATCGCATGTCATAAAATGCAGTCGTTAATTTTTTTAATGAATTGATATTTTCGAAGTTGAAACGTGTTTATGCGATCGTATTTCACGAAAATTAATATTCTATATTAAAACAAAGTAAGTCTGATAGAATCAAATCGAACAGAGTACATGTGTATTTAATTACATGCAGATATACGTTCGTTTCGAAATTTCTCTTTACTTCCTACTCCTGTATCGCCTTTCTCTCTCATTCTCTCTGATATATATGTATGTATATCGTTGTATCATGAATGTTGAAATAATTAATACGCTTGCAAAACTATTCAACAAGATATATCAAAGAAAGACGAATTCTAGTTCGGAGAAACAATGGTAATGTTGTTATAGTGTATGCAAAAGGGAACTGGATGGTTTATATTGTTATAGTCTTCTAGAAATATTGTGTGAGATACACAATCAATATTTTTAAAATATATAACTTTTATACTTATTTATAATTAAATTTAGGCTTTTTTAAAGACTGGAATAAGGTTTTAAATAGCACTTAATATATATATATATATATATATATATATATATATATATATATATATATATAGAGGGCGATTGAATTTAGACTTCCACATGAAAGTATTTTAAAAAAAAAACATAAAAATTAAAAAAAATGTTTTTTTAATTTTTCCGTTTTTTTAATACTTTTATGCGAAAACCTAAATTGAATCACCTGTATTAATCTGTAAATCAGACTTGTTTCAATCTTACTGCTCTGAAGATGATCTAATCGTCATCGAATTGTACTTAAGCAACGACCGATAACGATTTATTGAACATTTTGATCAGAAAATATGTGTGGTTTGTGGATTGAAACAGAAATTCCATTGTGAAAATACTTATTTATTATAAAAACATCAAACAAACCGAGACATTCAATTGCGTTTATTTTTAATATGATAAAAGTATGTTATTATTAAATACCGCTTTAAACTACTAGCAGTGTTTGTGCAGTTAGTGAGAAGGAATTACATAAACATGTTGATCAGAAATAAAATTGTGTACTGAAAAAAGAATTAAATTAAATTAGAAAAAAAAGTAAATAAATTCAAACGTTGTACTGTATTTATTTCAAATACGATAAAACTGTTTTATCATATAATATCATTTTGAACAGGCCATGCTTTGTACAGATAGTAACGAAGGAATTACATACATACAAGTCTGTAAACACAGTATTCGTATTGAAGTGAACGAAACGTTTCAAGACGAATTCACTCGATGCGCGTGTTACAACACGTATATATGTACTTTTACAATTAGT
The DNA here is from genome assembly GCA_034766995.1 of Acanthacorydalis orientalis. Classification (NCBI taxonomy): domain Eukaryota; kingdom Metazoa; phylum Arthropoda; class Insecta; order Megaloptera; family Corydalidae; genus Acanthacorydalis; species Acanthacorydalis orientalis. The sequence continues at coordinate 4,709,143 of CM068318.1, forward strand.
TTATGGTCAACATGCGTTTGTATTGCAGCTAAAATTTTACTATTTTTATAAAATATAGACTGTAATTAATGTGTGTTTTAAGTGTTATTGAATATGACTGTACTTTTTTGTGATTTCATTGGTGCAACCAGAAATATTAATAGAACTTGTTTATATTTCGTGAGTTAAATTTTAATCCTTTATAATAGGTTCATGGTGTATACAATATCGTCCATGATATTCTAATTCATATGATTCCTTTCACTTCAAATATGTATTTTTAAAAATATCTTTTAGTAATATACGATTTTACAACTAGACATTTTCTAAATTCAGTAGAAATTTTCTAAATTCAAAGTGAATATAACGAGATTTCATCTGAAAATGAAATTTGAATAGTGTATTTACATACAAGCGTTTACTTTTATAACGAGCTCATTTCACGGATATACCGAGGCAATTTGGAATTTTCAAAAAGGTATATTTTTTTTCATAAATGATTAATTCCTTCTCATTCAACAAAACAATACGATAAAATTCTGGTCAGAAATGTTTAATAATTGTTCAAAAATTTGATCATTTTGTGATTTGTTTCTCATTAGAGATTTCATTTCAAAGTTTTCAGTTAGAGAAAAATATAGTACAGAGGTTTTTCTATACATTGTTGCTCTGATGATGATCACATCTCATCGAAATGTCCATAGACAATAATCAAAAACGATCAATAGATTATTGAACATTTCTGGCTAGAATTTTTTTATAGTTTGTAGGCTGAAAAAAAATTTGTTTATAAAAACCAGATTATTTTTTTTATTAAAACCTGAAATATATTTGTGTATTGTTTCCAGAAATTTACACATATTCTATTTGTTATTTTATATATGTATTAGTTTACAATTTATTAATACATGTATAGGAAATAATTCATAATCTGTATAGTTGTTGATATATATATATATATATATATATATATATATATATATTATGATTTTTAGACTATTCTATAAAGAATATTAATGATAAAATGAAAAGTGTTGAAGCCCTATTTTATTTCCTCTACTGGGGTAATAAAAGGTTCAGAAAAGATGTAATAGGGATATTATGTTAGTTATGGAGTTTAGGTAACGAGGTAGCGGTATTACTGATGGCATAAGGCTACTTGTGGAATACAGATCGTCAGTTCTATACATTTCTATTACGTATAAATACGTCACAGCTGATCTTGAATTCTAATACGTAACATAAAAATTATTTTCTAGAATACATATTAGGATTATTATTTTTTTTTGTTCCGATATGAATATCTTTTTTTAATTGTACGTTTGATTTTTATAAATGAATTCTTTTCACATACCAAAAAAAATCATTTTCTCTTTTCTCGATTAAACATTTTTAATAAATTATTATTGATCACATTTGATTGTTACTTATGGGCATTCCGATAGAAATGACATTTTCTTCAAAATGTCAATATACAGAAAAAGCTAGTTCAGGATTTTTCTGTATCTTGACATCGTCATTAAGCAAGAATCAAAAATGTTTAATAATGATTTATTAAATAATGTTGATAACAGAAAAAAACTGTGGTTTGTGGGATTAAAAGAGTTAATTAGTGAAACGGTTTTAAGAAATTTATTTGTATTGTGTTAGGATTACATATATAGGATATGTTTCATTGTAATGAAGTAAATTTTATTTTTAATAATGTATGCATATATACATATATATATATATATATATATATATATATATATATATATATATATATATACATATACACGTATATATATATGACACACACACACACACATATATATATATATATATATATATATATATATAAAGAGAGAGAGAGTGAGAAAGATTTTATTCTTAGTTAGCTATCCAGTCATCATGCATATGAGTTAAAATAAATGTTAACTTTCTGGGAAGTTATTACAGGAATATTTTTTAGGAATTTAAACATTTTATTGAAATTTGTTAATACATTATTAATGCATACGTTAACAATATATATATATATATATATATATATAAATGAATTGTAATCATATTGATTGGAACAGAAAAAAAGTTCTAGGTAGAATTCAACTTTGAGTAATATAACGAATAACTATTATGAGAAGAAATATAGTTATTATTCTGGCTATAACAGAGTTCGACTGTAAATAAAAAAATATATACAACATATACTAAAATATGTATATGTAAATATATTTGTGTGCTTGTATATATATATATATATATATATAATAAATTTAGCCCTATATTATTTTAAAACTAATCAACAAAAAAAGACTCCCACCCGTTCACGTTCTCGAACACACTCGTATCGAAATTTCTTGCATATTCTGTAGAAAAATGTTTTTAAAAGTGGGCATCGAGCAACTCTGCAGAAGAAGTTCATTACGCTACGAGGTTTTATCGACGTTTTCGAAATTTTTAAAAGTGCTCCACTCGATGTTCTCTCTTGTAAATGTAACCACGACTGGAACGAAACAAGTAAAGAAAATAACGAATATCGATCGCCCAATAGACGTTCATGTAAACTATACCGCCGGGACAGTCCATCACCACTATAAAGTTGCCTTACTTCAGTGACTAAATCTATTCCTTCATGTATCAACTTGATTGGCATATATTCGAGAGAATGTATGGATTGCTGTGTGGCAATCTGTTTGTTGTTCTTGTATTTTTATGCGAAGAGGTATTTTTCAGAATGTATGCTTTCTTGTTAGACGTTCATGACGGAATTGAACAATATATGTATATATATATATATATATATATATATATATATATATATATATATATATATATGTATATAAGCATATATGTATGTTTTTATAAATACTGATTGTAATATAAAAAAAGTCCATAGTCTGTAAAGACTGATGGAAAAAAATGACAAGTAACGCTTGTCTGTGGCCAAATTGTTATTTTTGTACGATAAATGTTCTAATAAATCAACGGCGATAAACAGAATTCCGAATTATTCGACCATTCATCAAAAAATTAAACCCGGAGTGCTCTTCGTGTCTGTAATTTTTGTGTCTATTTGAAGTTGCCCACAAGAGCTGTAATCTAAACAATACTATATAAATATTACTTCCGTTTCGGATTGCGTGTCTTATAAAGTATTGAATTATATACAAATTGATGATACTGTTGGCATGTTTCATAAGTTACCGTCATCGCGTGTGTTTTGATTATTATTGAAATACAATATTTAAAAAAAATCCGGGAGGTTTGTGCATTGGAATTCTCAGGAATGTTTTCAGATGGAAGAAGGATGTTGTGTGTGTGTGTGGTTTTCGCATTTTTGACCGAATCAGTCTGCTGGCGTTGTGAGTTCGATACGTATTATCGGTTTATTTGCTAATATGTTATTTTTGGTTGTAATAATTTAAATGTTTTTTTTTTTTTTATATATAGATGTTGGACTATTCTTTTTTCTCGATTAGTTAGAAAAGTAACGATTTTTCACATGCATAACCGTTTTTATAAGATGAATTTATTGAATTTAAGGGGTTATAGATATTGCTAGTAATTTTGTTGAAGTATATATGAAGATTAAATATTTTTTTAATAATCAAAATAAGAGAAAAATGGTTAGCTTTGAAATTAGGAATAATATATACTTTTTTTAAAAAAAAAATATTCCTTTTATTAATGTATTGTTTTCTGTGTTTTAATCAAACTTATCTATTAAAGTCTATTAAGCATAGTCTGTTATAAATAAAATGTCACCTGAAATTTGTTCAATGTGTATCAGGCGACATTGATTGAAAAGTTGAGCAGAATGAGAATGGGAATGAAAGTTGTTTCCGAACTATTAATAATAATTTCTGAACAAAACGAATCGTCCTGTGTTGATTGATGAATCGAACAACACTGAACCCTTCATACTTTCACGAAAAAAAAATGTAATCGTCGAGAATAAGATATTTGTATAGGGAAACAGTTCATTAATTTTCCCGCATACGCGCACCCGCCTCGAGTGAATAGTTAAATGTATATTTATGTAAACTAAACGTACCGAAGAAGTTCAGTAATATACAAAAGAAAAGATGAAAGTAATTGTCCATACTGATGACATCGTAACGACCCTAAAAATAAAAGTTTGTTTGTACGAAGTACGCATGTGTAAGAAACGCATTAAAAAAGTTTTTAATGTCACTCACAAACAAGCTACACACACACACACACACACACTGGAGAGATCCTCGCAAGCTCGCTTCTGTGAAATATTCAAATTAGCCGTTTGTTTTTTCACTGCATCTGATTTTATAATACCCCTGATTTTATCTCGACGCTACTGGAATACATATGGAAATCGTAAATATAACGTGGAAGTTCGTTTCACATTTTTCTGTTATTTTTTGTCATTTATACGTTTCCTGTTTATTTAAACCATTATTTTTCATGCTGTCTGAATACGTGCGTATTTTTATGCACGGAACGGGTTTATGCGGATTCGGAACGTCAAAGGTACTTTTTTTCAAATTGTTTAGTTAATTGCGTTCAACATATTTATGATTAATTGATTCGTTTAACGGTTGTAATGTGACATTGATGTTTATTACAAGCGATTACAGTAATACAGCTGAAGAAGAGTATCGATACAAACGATCATAATTTATTTCCTCGTCTTGTGAATCGACAAAATTATCAATTTTAACTTTAACTATATTCATATCCTAAATCATTCATTCATATGTTTGATAAATTTATAATATTTGTTTTTATACTTGTGATCTCTTGATGTGTTCTACTGGTAATCTTATTCTTACGAATCATACGAACCTCTATCTTCTATGACACTTTGTGCAATCTATGTCTAGCTGGAGATAAAACTGTCTATAGAGCTACCTGAAAGAACTGCAAAAGCAAGCAATAAAGATAGATTTCTAATTCGTAGAAGATAGAGATTCATGTTATTTCACAAGAATTAATTCCACCAGGGCAATATAATATGAAAGGTCATTATAAGGAAGTAAATATTAATATTAAACAAGGTTTTCATTTTAAAATATAACTTATATTTCTAATAACTATATTAGCTCAAATATAACATAATTTTTTTCTATAGATTTTCATTAAATAACAAAGGTCATCTTATATTCAGATTTGAAGATTTTAGGCTGGCACGCCACTGTAGCAGTTTTAAACGTTTTGAATATGCATTTATATAATTTTTGTAAATATAACTTTCTATTAAAATGTAGAAATTTTTTTTATTGTAATCTTTGGGAAACACTCCATGTTGTTATATAATGGAGGTCGTATATATTTTTTTGATTGAAAAAACTGGGACTAGTTTTATAATCTGGGTCATATTATATTCGAGCCAATACGATATATTAACTTATAGACAATATCTGATTTTAAATATTTAAAGATGAACTGAAGAATATATATTTCATTATATATTTTCAGCTTTTAATTTAATTGTTATTATTCTGTGTGTCTTAGATGAATACAAACTAGTGAGTTAGTTTGTATTTATCTCCCATGACTAGTTTTGACTCTTCTTATATATATTCTACATATATATATAAATAAATACATATATATATATATATACATATATATATATATATATATATATATATATATATATATATATATATATATATATATATATATATATGAACGAAGTTTCCATCGAAGATATATGAGCGGAAAAACGAATACGGTTTTCCTTTTTAAACCGCTTAACTTTTATACTTAATTAAGAATAATAAGATTACTGTTCTGTAAACTATTTAATAAGTCGTTCCGTTTTTTTCCCTTCGTTTCCATGAAAAGTGAAAACTGTACATGTGTATCTTTGAAATTAAATGCGTACCGTTTCACGGTTAGCTAACTTGCAAGTGAAGAGGGTGAGTTTTGTTATAACGTACGTGCCACAGTAATTATTTCAGAATCTCGGTCGTGACTGTCATTGCTTGCCATAGAAAAATGACAAATTATCACTGTGCGTGCTTGTTTTTAAATTTCCGACTCATGAAGTTGTAGTTAAGTGTTTTACAACTGTGCTATCAGTACAAACAATGTATGACTAAGATAACGTGTTACGTACTCAGTAATGTATTTTTTTTAAAAAAAGGTACAACTTTTTTTTTTATTTTACGTGGAATAATTTTCATAGGCAAGAAAACGAATTAATTTGTTCTATTTTTATACGTTCAGTCCGTGTATCGGCGGAGTTGAGGATGTACTCGACACTCTTGCACGTCTATTAAATTATGTTAAAATTAATACGAATAATGTTATGTTTGATACGTGTCTGTTTATAATTAGAATAATAAAAACATATTTTTTTCCTTTTAAACATCCATATTATTTAAATGTCAAATAAATTATTTTGTAATTTAATTTCATATTTTCCTCTTGGTTTTATTTCAAACATTTTTATTACCGTTGAATTCATTTACATATATTTTTATGCATATATCCATATATATATATATATATATATATATATGTAAATTATTTTTATTTTATTTTATATATGTTATTTTTGAAATTTAAATAACGGTTCAGAAAAAAATTAAAAATAGAAAACTGTATGACAGGTAAAAAATGAACAATTGAATAAATTTTTCATGTAATGTGAACGAAAAAAGAAATTAAAATCATGTTTTATATTAAAAATCGTAGTATATTTGTTTTATTAATTAATAATTTGAATTAATTGATTGTTGAATGGGTGTTCGTTTAACTCTTTCGCCACTAACGGGACCTATGTGTCACATAACATTTTCAAAAATTACTAACGGAAATTGAATAGATTACTTAAGTAACTCAAAAGGTTATCAAACGAAACAGAAGTTTTAAAACTAAAAATATTTAATCCGTGGTGAAAGGGTTAAAAAGTATATATTTTGTATGAATGTATACTCAAACAAATTCTGTCTAAGTCAGTTATAATGAGCACAGATGTAACAAGTTTTGGGTATAGCAAGAATAAATAATATAAAAAATAATTTTTTCACTGATTGCACAGATTGCAAAAAGATTCTGATCAAGATCGTTTTTGATTATTTCTTGTGTGCATTTTGTTAAAAATACTATCATCAACTGAACGCTGAAGTACAGAAAAATTATTGGGTTATTCTCTTAACAGTTTTTTCTATACTTGATCGCTTTGAGTATAATAGGACTGTCATAAAAAAGGCACATAATTAAAAAAGACTAGTAACCATTTATAGAACATTTTTGATCTGGAATATTTTTGTAGTTTGTGAGGTGACGTGAGAGTTTATTGAAAATTTTTGATCAAAACATTTTTTATAGTGTGTGAAAAGAGAGAAAAATTTATTGTCTAGAAATTTATTCGATACCTTTTCTATAGAAAAGATATTAACATTTTTTTCTATATCCATGTACTCATCTGTACGCCATATATATGAATTCGTTAGTATTTCATTCTAGTATATATTTGTGTAGAAATTTTTTATATTTTCTTCCAAAAAAATTCTCTTTCAAACTATCAATTAAATTATTAAATAGTAAAACAATTCAACTCGATCCAAAATTTCTCTTCATTTATATTACATTGAAATATATTCAACTGATAATTTTTCAAATCTATTACCACATTGTTAATAAGAAATTATAATCCTTAAATAAATTAAAAACAGTGCCAGTTTGTCATAAAATATAGTCTTTTATATTCATGTTATATATTTTCTGTAATATGCATAATAACATACGTTCAAAAAATTGAAATCAGTTGTAAAAATCTATTTCTCCAATTAAGAAACTACCAATCCTAATTTTAATACATAAAAAAAAATACAAAAAAGGTTTCATATTGTCCTCAAGGTTTTTATCTATAAATTTAAATTTCTTCTTTAAGAAAAAGTCTGATATACATTTTTTTGACAACTGAACAAATCATATTATTCACTAACAGAATATTCAATAAATCAATTGAAATTTCAAACTGAATATTTATTAATATTTAATATATATTATATATATATATATATATATATATATATATATATATATATATAAACTTAAACCACAGAGATTAAAGTGAGTTAATAGTTACGGGATGAAAACTACTTTAATAAAAAAAGTAAAGAACATACTCGTAACTATATCATAAAATATGCGTTATGAGAGTGATTTTTTTATAAAAAAAAACAGCGCATTATGCAAATCAGCTTTATGGGAAGCAGCGTTATGCAAAGTGGAGGTGTACTTATAAATTTTTAAATATAAAATGCATACATTTGAATAATCGTTTACTAACTAGATATATACATATTAAAAAGTGTTTGACTACTGGTCTCAGATAAAAATATATAATAGGGAATATATTTTTTTAATAAACTATTTATATAGTTGAACGTTTATATTTATAAATAATATTTGATTTATTTTTTTTGATTGCCTGTGTTTTTTTAATATGTCTTTTTTTAATATTTATGTCACATATTAATGTTCACTCACTACAATCATAAAACAATTTGATTGAAATGTTGAATGAAATTCGTGTTTTTCTATTTTTTATCTCATTGAGGTTGATGAGCGATGTGAAGAAATAAATCTATATAATTCATTATTAAAATGATCAATAATCAATTTGTGTAGAATAAAAATTCATTCGTGAAAGTGAATTCAGCCAGTGCAAAAAAATTGTATATTAATAACTATTGATTATTCTACAATTGATTAATCAGTATTTCTGATGTAACACTTGTAAATTTTCTGTTTAAATAATATTCGTATTTAAATCAATAAAGAAATGAATCAGATTTGTATTTATTTAAATAAATGTACTTTGAATTATATATAAATAGTATCAGGTTAATACAGCTCGAAATTTAACTCTTACTGGTTTACAAATAGTTTGAAGATTGTAAACCGCATCATCGTTTTAGGGTCATATAAATTCTGTTAATTCAAATTACAGTTTACTTATTTCTAATGACAAGTTTAGTAGGTCAACATTTTATCATAATTGCAGTTAATTTAAAGGTATTTATGTTGAAATAATTACAGGAAGTTGCGAGATTTACATATTATTATAATTTTAGTTAATTTCGAATCAATTATATTAAGATAACTCTATTGTAATTAAAACTTTATTTTAAAGCATTCGCTTTAAGTTTACCAGTTTTTTAAGTTTTAATCCATCCTTGATAATAATAAAAGTATGACATGTAATGCTGAACTATAACTATTTTTTCTGTCTACTGCTAATTCACAGAAAATAGTTTCAAAATGTGATTCGACGAAATTTATTAATCCTAATTACAAGGACCTTAACGGACCAATAAATAAATACAATTCAGCAAGAAAACAACCTTGAAAATGATATTCGGTGACAGATTATCCCCGCGAGTGTTCGTCCCGCTGGACAACATCGTACACCGTATACACGGTCCGGAATTCACGAAAATGTTGGCAATGCTTTAGATCATCCAGTACGGCACCTGTCTCGCCGTCGACATCTACAGCCGTGTTAAATGTTCGCTCCGTCGGGAATCGGACAGATTCCCAGCTGGATTCCGTACATGATTCAGCCGAAGTAGAACATTTGTTGTAACAAGTGTGCGTTCGGTTTTCTTTCGTCTCCGGTGATAATTTCATTAACGGTCCCGAAATAAAATTCCGTGGATGTGCGTGTCCGTATGTCTGCACATGTACTTACAAGCAGAACACATATTTATCTTGCTACTCTGTTTTCGTTCTCACATGATCATTAATTGTGTGATTCTCTACATTCATTGTTATTCTCTTGATTATTTGCTTGTTCATGAGAAACATGAATCATACATGAAGAATATAAATTTAGACGGATTTTATTAAGAACAAAAAACTCCTCGAATATATTTCTTATATTTTTCTACATCTACACTGCTTACATTTTTAATATAATTTATATTTTTTAATAACATACAGAAACATATCCGTATAAAGTTATAAATTATAAACACACACACATATAATAGAACATTCATACTTGAAGAATATAAATGAAAAATCATTATTAAAAAAGATTTTATTTTTAGTGGATAAGAGGGACATTAAAACTTTTTATCTCGTCGACAGAGAAACGAGATAGAAGTGTGTCTGTTTGGTTTCAACGTTTTATAAACCTTAATCCAATTGTATGTGTGTATGTATGTTTGTAAGAGAGCCTCCATTGTAAAGTACAAGATAACCATAAACTAACTCCACAGACCTTAAATATAGTTACATGTGAGTAGTTTTATCATTGTTATGTGATAATTTATTGTTGGGACAAGTGGGCAATTTTATTGTATGAAGAACACGACATTAAGTTGTTATTGTAGTCTCTGCGGTTTAACGATGTACTAAAGTATATTGTTGAGGAATATAAAATACGCGTCTGCAGAAGTCCACGTTTTTCACTGGAAATATTTTTCATTGTTTATAAAATCATTATATATGTACATATATATACATATATATATATATATATATATATATATATATATATATATATATATATATATACATAGCATATAAATAAAACGTTTTCACCAGATTCAAAATTAAAAATCAATTTTACAGTCAGTATTAAACACACAAAATAATAATTAAATGAAAGGTATGATTACCACATAGCAATTAAGGTGACACAGTTGTTTTCCAACTGCATGATTTCTAATTGAAACAAAATAATTGTTTTTTTTTTTAATGTTGAGATAAAATTAATTACTCTTGTGACAGATGAATGAAGGTTTCATTTTCCTATTGTAAATTAAGTGCGAATAGAGTTGGTTTTTGTGATTTTCTACTTTAAATTAAATTATTACTTTACTAATAAATCAAATGCCTGTCATCATATTTCTAGCTGGCAAGTCGTTTCTAAATGACTGTTTTTTTTCCAACTTTTAATTGAATCATTATTACTCTGCTCATAGTTTTGCAGGGGATGGAGTTAACTAATTGACTGTCTGATTTTTTTATTAAATTTTTTTTGGCTTGTTTTTGAAATTTATGACATAATACTGATGAATAGAAAATATTAATTTTGTTTCTGTTACAAATGTATAAAACTTCCATGGGTTTGATTATTTTTATATTTTTATCTCAAACATATAAATATTTGTATTTATTGAAACATGAGATAAATTTAAATACTTAAAAAAAATCACTGCTAGGATTTTTTTTTAAATATAAATATTATCAATCTTTTCAGACTTTGTTCATAATTAATCAAAAAAAAAGATTGTTCCGTGCGAATCCTGATAGCCATATGTGAATCATTTTCTTCCACGAAAGGCTTCGATTTTCATCATTTCAGGCATATTTTGATCGGTATTCAGTTCAGTTCAGTATTATTTTTTTCTATGCAATTTTTTTAAAGGAAAATTGAAATGAAATATTTTCCAAATAAAGGATTGAGAAATAATGTAAATTTTGTTTATGGTAATCTAATATACATTTCAATAATATTTCGAATAAAAATCTTATAGTCATATGTGTTAAATAAACATTTTTTTTATCTTTTATATGTAGTACAAGTTTCGTGGATACAAGTTCTGAATGGGTGAATATGTTTGAAAAAAGTAAATTTTAAAATGTGAATTTCAGTGGAAGATTCAATATTTTATAAGATACATTAATTAATTTCTACAAATATTCAATATTTTATGATATTATTATCAAATTTTTAATTATTTTTCAATTACACATATGTAAAAAAATCTAACGTTTTCTTTTACATATGAATTTTGTTTTCTTATAAATTGTCAAGATTTTTCTAAAAAGAAATGTTCAGTTATTGATTATTGTTGATTTTGCTTTTTATTTATAAAAAGTTATATGGTGATTTTAGATTTTCTTACAGCTTCTAAGATGTAACAAATTCTTCTAAGATACAGGATAATCTAATGTTTTTGCACTCTGATGTTTTTAGTGAGAACTGAATATGCTAGAGGCAATTTGAATACTGAATATTTTTACTGGCATGATTGTCAAATTACAAAAAAGTCAACTCTCAAATCATAACGCGTTCCAGCACTTTGTATCCAATCTGTCGTCAATGCAAACCTTACATCAAAGACAATGCCGCATCCAGTTCAATATTAACTTCATTGTATCGCAGTCCTGAGTTCTAAATTAACTTTAGGAAGCGGAGGTCACGAGAGATTAGTCAGCGCTGACTCGATGATCAATCACTTATGCGCCCGATCGGAGGGAAATGCTGCTCTGAGCCCCCCGGTCAGACAATGCGCATTTCGCAGTCAACTACAAACGCTCATTTTTGTTTCCAATTTGTTTTTCTTCCATCCTCGGGTGCTGATGGCATCCGATGTAATTTATGCCCCCTAGTCAAAAGTTCAACGAGCTTCTTTTGCATTTTTTTTTCTTAACTTAGCATTTATACGTTCCAGCGATTATTGATTGCTCGAATAAATTATTTCGTTACATAAATAATTTCGACGAATCATTCATAAATTCCAATTACATAAGTCGAGTACAAATTGTATGAAACGATAGTAATTTTTAAATCAGTATAAATTGTCGAAGAAAATTTAAAGGAAATGTTCTTCAATCTTCGTTATTCTACGACAGCGTTCATATATAAGATCAGAGTTTTGCAAGGATCACATTTTATGTAAAATGTTTTCCATACTGAAAATGTATTTGTTGTGAGAAATGTAAAGATTTTTTTTTATTTGAGTTATTTTATCGGCAGCTTCAAGTTTTCTAAAGTCTTTAAGTATTTTTTAAAAAAAAAATGAAACTTACTCCTTTTAATTGACCCTAATTTCAAAAATTGTAGCAAACGAATGGCTTGCATGCTAAATCATTAATAATCAATAAAAAATCAAAATTTACTATTTATACCGATTTTCTACAAGAAAATGTTTTCTGATACGTTTCACTGTTATCTATAGAACTTTTCTAATACGATTTACTGTATTTTATAGCAATTATATATATATATATATATATATATATATATATATATATATATATTTGAGTAACTTGAAAAAAAACATACTACTTACAGATGAAAAATAAATATTTAAAAATATAAAGAATATTTCAGTAGAAAATCCAGAAGAATTTGAAATAATTTAATACATTCTTATTTTTTTCTCTTGTCTACGTATTAAAATATTGAATTAATAAATATATCTTGTTATCTGTTGAATTAAATTTTAATATTTAATTGAACCAGGAGGCTCTTTCCACTGTTCGCTGGCTATTAATAATGTGGCTAAATAAAATGATGTTATCTGAATGAATTTGAAAATTCATTTGACAAAATTCTATGCGATAATAATTATATTTCTTTTAATAAAATTTATCAGGGATATTTTGTTACAAAAATGTTTGCATTGAAATTTATTCATAGAAAACAATACATTTCATATAAATGATCTCCTGTTCTTGATATGTATATGTAGATATACACCTATTATTTATAATGAAATTATTTTTCGTATCGAGCAAATTTCGTTAAATTAATTAATTTTCAAATTTAGTGCTTGCGTCGCGCGCGCACTGTCTTATTTCATACTCAAATAAATAAACTTGTCGCCAACTCTCTGACCTTTCGTCGGATTATTAAACAATAAGAATTGAATTAAATTTATATCGAATCGAATAATGGCCGCGTTTGAAGTACATCGGGAATTTTTTAATGAAAAATAAATTGAATATTTATTGACATCTCGCGAAATAATGATTTCACTCGACATTAAAGCAAGACGAAAATAATTTATTTGAAGTACCGACATTGTTTTCAATTATGTTCGAATGAAAAACGGTCGGCGAACGACAGACGGTTATAATAAATATTCTAAAAATATTTTATTATTATTTTCGCACTCGACTTGGTCTCGAGCTGCGAAGAAAGGCGAAACGTCGCTGTGTATTGTTGTGTTTCTTTATATGTACGCTTAAAAGGAATTTATTAAACGCAGCAATAGTACAATGTATAAGCGTGTTTAGATCTTTCACCTTTCTAGAAACATTTTTCTTTGATTTTATTTTTAAAGACATCTTAAATGGATCTCAAAGAATTCCTTTCAACCTTTTATGTTATGGAACTCATTGTCTTCAAGTATATTTTCAATTTTAAAAAGTGAAAATCATAGAATTTAGTATAAAATATATAAACGGATATCAATTGTGTTTCACATCTCTCACTACTCTAGAAAAATATTTTTCTATATTATTTTTAAAGATTGTTAAATAGATCCCAAATAATTCCTTTCAATTGTTTTATATTATAGAATTCGCTATCTTCAAGTACTTTTTAAATTCTAAATATTAGGGTGGTAGGAATATAATTGCTGTTTTTGTTTTCTGAACTCTAACTTTAACTTTTTTTAATAAAAGTGTCATTTCATCGTATTCATGTTAATATCATTTTAAAGTGAATTTTTGGTCTGTATTTTGGTAACATGGACTTTAGTTTTATTATTCATTTTGCTTCAAATTGGTCTTTTGAATTAAAGATGGAAAAGAAACAAATAAGAGCATTTTTTTGTATGAGTTTAAAACGGGCGGTAGAGAGCAGAAACTGCTCGTAAACTAAATAATGCTTTTGATGTACATACCATATATATATATATATATATATATATATATATATATAGATAAATAATTCAGAGTATAATAATTTAATGATGTATTTTTTGATACTTATTCCAAATGCACAAATAAAAGTACTTTTATCAAATAAATCAGTGATTTAGAAAGGATGTTGGATTAAAAGACACTAAGCAGATCTTTAAGTATAAATTTCAGCGATACTGAAATCATAGGTCATCATGCAAACGATAAGACTAGGATAAGAACGAGAATTCAAAACAAACTTTAGTCTTATCTAAGAAATTGAAAAGAATGGAGCGAAAAGTTCATTATTTTTAAAGCTCGATCAAAATTTAAGCTGAGAAGATAAATTCAACTATAACTGTATATTTTTTATATATATTTCTGTTATATAGTTTATCAATTATTCTATTATTTTCAATTATTCTAAAAAATTCGTTATGATCTAAATATTAAATCTTTGTACAAAAATATACGTGTATAAACGACTACCGTCCACTAAAACATTAATATTTATAAGATTCGTATCCATATTTTTCATTCACATGGACAAAAAAACAAAATAATAATTTCTCATTGAATATATTTTCTTCTATATTTTTTTATTGCTACGTTTAAAGAGACTGAGATGCGTTTTTGTACCGTTAGTGTCAGGAAGCAACATTTTTATGATATTTTATTATTTCACTGTATTATTGTTCGAATAGATAAAGTGATGAGAAAGTTTGCATACCAGTGTCATTCTGAAGAAATTACAGAAGATTATACATAGTTGTAACTCTTATCAAATTGATTATTAGTTAATAAATTTTGAATACATGTATATATATATAAATTCCGTTTGAAAATTGTTTTCTTTTATAGACAATCCGAATTTAAATTCTACTGTTTATCTTATCAAAATAGTTTACAATAAACATTGTATTTTTAATTCATGACAATTTATATAAAAGACAGGAAGAAAATGTCGCTGGAAGTGATTCGATATCACGTCGAGTTTCTTTCAAACGTGTATAAAACAATATTTATTTAGAGATTTAGAGAAATACCTATTTTCAGAAATATTGGCATTTGATGTCGAATATAAACATCGGTCTAGAATATCAACAAACGAGCAAACAAACCGATATTTTCGTATAAATAAAATATTCTCATACCGACTATAGTTTCGTTAACTTTTTTATTACCTCAATTTGAAAAAAAAACGCGTTGCGTTTTCGTGTCATCAGTGTCAGGAAACAACATTTTCACGATATTTTATTGTTTTCAGTTATTATTATTTGTCAAGTCAACATAACGAGAAAGTAAACATGTCGAAAACATGTCATTGTGTTCAAGATATATATATATATATAATGTAGGCAATGTTTCAACTATGAGCTTTATTTATCAGTTCCGGCATTTTTCCATCGCCCGGAAAATTATTTAACTCTAGGTACGACACTTGTTTTCATGTCGATCAATCATGTTTTCTAAATCTGGATGATTTATTTTACGATGAATATATATTTTTTTAACTCTGTTATTTTAAACGCACCGAGTTGTGCTGTTTGATGGTTTCAATACGTTCGAATATTGAATCGAATGGTACAGGGTCGTGTCATTTGTACGAATATTCATTTATCACGGGGTTGTATTATTGAAGGATCATGTTTGAAAATATGCGCTTTTGTAAATCATACGTTATTATAATTAATCCATAGTGTTTTGGATTTCAGTTCCATACCAAATAGAGAATATCAAAAATTGTATTTTTTAAAAAAAAAAATGCTAGCATAATTAGAAATTAAATTATTTTTATACATGTTTTTCGTAGGGTTTAATTTTATGATTTTAATAAAAAATGTATTTATTAAAAAGGATTTATTCATTCTTAGAATAGACACATTCTTTAAAATTATTCTATAGCTGTTAAGTAATTAAAGAATCTTCTTCCTTTATATATTATTGTATTCGTTTTATATCCAAATTCAGATTATCTACTGTTGAAAGAACAACTTGTTGTTTTCTTAGTTGTTAGAGTTTAGAAAAATTAGAAGAGGTTGTACTTTCTTAACTGTTTAAATTAATTCTAAAGACTTTTGCAAATAAATTATTCTCTCAACCTAAAAAACAGAAGGCTGATCGAAAATGACCATTAATAATTTTTATATATTGATTATTTGTATTTAAATAACAATAACATCATCTTCACAGCTTTTTGCTTATTTTTATATGTGCTATAGAAATTCTGTGTCTTATTTCATGGCCATAATTAAACAGTTATTACAGTTGATCCCTTTTAAAGATAATTAATGAGGACAGTCGAAGACGTGTTATAGATTTACATTTTTATTTTGTTTATGTAATTATTAGTGCGTTAATTTATTAGAAAAAAATTCGTTTGTAAAAATGAATTGTCATAGTGCTAGAAATATACTGAGCCAAAAGTCTAAAGATATTTTTATAAATTAACTCTTTAGATTCTCACAAATTATAAAAGTATGTGATTAAAATATTCGGTCATTGATTTGGTAAGAAAAAAAATAAGTTTTGTAGTAAAGTGAAAAATTTGTTTGAAACCAAATTTTGTCGATATTAAAAATATGATTGTTTTATTTGATTTTATTTTCGAATCAAATATTGTAATAATAAATATATTTGTTTAGTTGAAAAAGAAATTGTAATTCTTTTGAAATGAATTTAATTTCTATTAAAATATTAATATTTTATTATAAAAAATTCGAATAGAAAAAAACTTTAAAGTCGATTAAAAAAAAAAGAAAAATCAGAACGATACACAAATAGAAATATGATTATTATTTATTTGAATTTAATCACATCAGTTCGTATCATTTAAATATAAAAACCACAACGCTGCTCGTTTTCATTCAGTGTCTAAAATGTCCCACTGGAAATAAAATGAAACACTGTTCCTGGCAATTGTGTACAATAAGGAACAACACATTACAGTTTACGAAATGTGCCGAATAGATCCAAACATTAAACAAACTATGTGAATTATTCGTTAACGTGGTCGTATTTATCACTCACGATTTATCGCACTCTGTAAAGGAAAAGTTAGATTTGTTCGGTGTACAAAACTTTTATGATATATTTAACTGACTTTCGTTCTATTCAATCGTAAAGGGTTCAAACATTCAAAAGTACTTTTATAAAAAAAAAAACATATGTATATATGTTTAATTCAAACAACGTATCTATCTACACGATAAATTTTCACATATTTCATACATTTTTATGCAAAGAATCAATGAGATTAAGAATTGTTTTGTAGCAGTTTTCTCTTGAATATCGTTCAACGAACCACTTGAAACTTTTTGTTCTAATTATACATTTCCACAACTGAAATTAGAACGAGTAGATCGTGTCATTTAATTGTCCGAGTATGCATCCAGTAACCGCTATCATGCAAATGTTGTCTAGAAACTTTAACGAAGAACTGTCATAATTATTTTATATGTATTTTACGAGGTCGGTATGTAATTACATTGAATTGTTTATAGAGTAAAGCTAATACTTACTGTTAGAAATAGTTTGAATAAAATATGGAAATAGACCTTAAGTAATATTTGAGAAATAATGAGTGGGAGAAAATAATATAGTATGAAAGTATAAATAAAATAATAGTTTTTGTGTCTCTATCTTTTTTTTTAATATCTAAGGCATATAATTACTTTTTTCTTAGATTAATTTATGATTTTTGAACTCTAATAATAGATAAATTGTTTAATAAGTGCATGTTCGTTATTGTACTATGTGTATATTAGGTGATTCCAAAAACACTGTCCAATTTAACTTAATTTTTTTATCCCTAGCTATAAAATTTTTTTTGATCCAAGTTGTTCAAGAAATCATTATTAATCATTTTTGTTTGTTGTTTTTATGCGTATTTGTTGATGACTGTTTTTAAAATACTGAAAATTGAATTTTCAGTACTTTATCATTAATTTTATCAATTAAAATCATGTTATCTTTCTACACAACAATACCAGATCACCCTTTGTAGCCACCCTAATAGAATCTGAAAGAATAAAACTGAAATATTCATATTTTTCTACGTATTTCAGCTCTCTTTTTTTTCTCTCTCTATCTTTATATATATTATTCACTCCAATGGTCCTGTTCAAACATTAAAATAACGACGATATACTCGCTTCGTCAAAATAATTGAACGCTGATTTTCAAAATAAAATTCAATTCCTTTGATACGTTGCTCTGACATGACTTTTCCATGATAAATTCCCTAGTTTTATTTATAAAATTCTAAAAAGAAGAGGAAAAACATTTAAACAACAAAAAAAATATTAACAATTCAAACCCATTAGTTTTTCTGTGTCACCCTATATATATATATATATATATATATATATATATATATATATAGAGAGAGAGAGAGAGATAAAGATAGTCTTATCAGCTTGTTATTAGTTTATACCATTACAAAACTATCAATAAAAACATATTAATGATATCATGTTTTGGATATTTAACATTAAACCAGTCAGTTTTTATAATAAAAGCATTAAAAGCTGTTAGAATAGTGGGAAAATGTTATAGAAATATTTGTAGATTATTTATTTTATTGAATAATTTCTAAATAGTAATAAATATTTTATAAAGAAATAACCAAATAGTGTTTTTAAGAAAAAATAGGAAGAGTTTTGTAGTCATTCCCACTATGGCCACACAAACATTTGATATGTAATTATTTATTATAAAACGGATTATTATATTAAATATAAGGATCTAAGGTTTAATCATTTTAAAATAATTCAACTATGAAATACTCGTATTGAATTAATATTTCTAGTGGTAGAATTCATATTTAAATTGATTTTATTTAATAAAACTTATAAGTAGAATCCTAAACTGTATTAAAATTTTATACATAAAATATGTTTTTTTTTATTATATCAAGTTTATAATGACAACGATAAAAGATATTTTTAAATAATGTTTATAAAAAAATAACATTACCTAAATAAACAATGAATTAAATATAGAAGGATCGAAACAATTATAAAAAAGTTAAAAAAATAGACAGTTTTCCGACAATCTGTGATGAAATTCATTCTTTATTCGTACAAAATTAGATTTTTCAAAAAAAATAAATAATAAAACGATATATTAAAAACAAATAATTTTCCAGAGATACAGATTTTATTATTTTATATTTTAAAATAGTATGTTAGTTAAATATAATTAAAGAAATATTATGTTTTTTTAATATATATATATATATATGAATCTATTTATATAATGTACGTATGAGAGTAAGATATTTTTTGATAAATTAAGTTGAGGTTTTCATATGAAACGTACGTTTCGCAGAAATTAATTTAGCTTCAAATACAATATTAATATTTTTCCTCTTATGTTGTTTAATCTAAAATATATATATATGTCTATTCAGAAAATCAATCATAATTAATGTTATTCATTTGAATTATGTGGAAAACAATATGTATGTATATATATATATATATATATATATATATATATATATATATATATATAATATTTCATTAAAATTTTCAATCCGAATATTTCCATTGTGTTTGTTTCCAGGAAATATTCAAATATTAATATTTTGCTTCTACAAAATTTATATTTATATATATATAATTTCCTTTTAATTCAGTACATAAATATTTATATATATATATAACAAAAGGAATTTTTAATATAATTAATTGTAATTTTATGTAATTTCATAATAACCATGACATTTATTACTTCTAATAGATGTCTATGAGTTTCTGTAAAAAAAAGAACTTCTATAAAATTTAATTACTGTTATTTACAAAAAATAATGTATGTTTTGTAATAATTTCTCTTTTTGTTTTTCAGGTAAGTGTTGCTGTATTTTTTCTCATTGATATCAGGTTCAATCGCGACTGCGTAAGTTGATATTTTATTTTGTAAATTCCATAAATTTTAAATTTATTTCATCGAAATGTGTAGTTACATTAAATATAAATTAAATATTAAAAATGATATTAATAATGAAATAAAATCGTTTTGTTTGTTGTACAAGTAACATACTAAATTTATTTCACTTGTTTACTGCCAGTTTTATTACAAGTTTGTCTAAATTAGAGATTTTTAAATCATTCTTTAATTAATTAGAATCACACACAGATAATAACTCATTTAATTACGATTTTATCTTTAATTCACTTATTTTTAACAAGTCTTTTTTAATACCTGCTTGATAACTTTTAGAATATTTTACAATTTAGTGAGGATATTGTTAGCGAAAAAACTATTTAATTCAATCATTTTTTTTATATTTTATTTATGTAGATTGTTTATTTTTATTTCCGTTTTTTAATATAACAATTTTATTAATTACATATATTTTATTAGTAATTAAAGTGAATATGAGTGTTTGATATAAAATTAATAGTTATTTTATATTTCATTAAACATTTTTATTGTTTAAACACTTTTTTATTAATTTAATTTTTTTTTTAGATTAATCTAGATTCATTCAATTATCGATTAGGGTATTAAATTATTTTGTTAATGTTTTAAATAGTTAATTAATTTAATTATGTCTGGAATGCTTTTTCTAATTAATTTTTATTAACTACATCTCTGTAATGTAAAATACTTTATAAACTTTAATCAGTCTTTGTAATCTATTTAAAGATTTCATTTTATTTTCTTTGTTTATATCGATTATGAATCATTTTTTCATTTCTTGATGTATCAGTATTACTAGAAGAAAAGCAATTCTGTTATTTATTATGAATCTCACTAAATTTGTCATATTATATTATCATTTTTTATAAATGTGTTTGCATCAATTTTAGTTTTTACATTTTTTTTAATGAGACTTGTTGAAAATAATGTTTGTTGTGTGAAAATATGTTAATTTTCAAGTTCATTTTTAAGAGATATGTACAAACGATTTTTATTTCCATATTGCATTTTTAAAATGTTTCACTATTTTTTGGTATACCAGAAATTAAGTAATAATTTTTTTATTCAAAAACAATTCAAAGATGTGTTTTCTTTATTATACGTTTATGCTCAATTAGGGTGTTTGTTTAATAATTGGACCGATTTTTAGAATATTATCTTTTGAATAAACAGGTTAGGTTATTTATTTATAAATTGAGAGATTGTTAGAATATCATCTTTCTCATAAATAAGTAAAAACATTTACAATAAAAACCATTCAGCTTCGAGATGATTAAGAATATATTCTTTTTTTCATATAACGATTCGTCTGCTGTCTTAATGATTGAATCTGTACTAATTACAAAATCGAAAAAAGTATAATTTATACTTTTTTATAAACAGACAGTTTATATATATATATATATATTCCAGAGAAATAAAGAGAAATTGTAAGTTATATGCATAATATAAGCTATAAATAATATAATTGGTAAATATTTTCTTTAATTTGATTCAAATGAAGAAAGCATGTATGCGCACGTTGTCAATATACGCCTACAAGTATCTCTTTTATGGTGAAATCGTTATGCATACATTTTCTGATATGTACATACACAATTCACTGACGACAATACATATTAATAATATATATATATATATATATATATATATATATATATATATATATATATATATATATATATGATATGATATTTACGAATAAGATAATATTAAATTCTTGCCGTAATTTGAATGCCATATATTTCTGATACAGATATTTCATTAATTTCTTTAGTATACATTGTAATAAAATATGGTATTCGTTGTTGACGACTCTTTCTTGGAATATTTAAAATATGTATCAAATTAATATACTTTTCGTGACGTTAATGTAGAGGAGTTATTAAAAAAGAAACAAGGATAAACTCTGATAATCTCTTTGTATATTTAGATATAGGATATATGATGATATGAAGTATAGAATGATCTCATTATGTGGATCTGTTGACATGATTTTTTATTTATAAGAATATCTATTCTAAAAATAACTAAAGGTATTTTTCATCAAGTGTGTATACTCGAGAATGTATTAAGAATGTGAGGTATATGAAATGATATCTTCGTTACATACATACATATATTTATATAAATATATATATATATATATATATATATATATATATATATATATATATAGTGTGCACAAATTAATTCAGTCCCTTTTTTATAGAATATGAACGTTTATGGAAAAAAGGAATAAATTCAATATATTTTTATCTACTATTTTTAATTCTCGCTTATGTACATTTCGGTTACAATATCACTATCTTCAGAGCACCAAGCTATAGAAAAAAATCATTTGATAATTCATTTAATCATTGAAAAACCTAATGATAATTTCTACTGTAACATAGTCTCAAATATACAAAAATGGTTCAGTTTCTCTATATTATTTTTCTTAATCTTGAAAAATGTGCATTTTATCCAATTGTTTTTATTTTTGCAATTAATTAAAAACATTTACTAACTTTTCTTTAGCCAAAATTAGATTTTTCTTAAACGAGGTCTCAGTTGGTTCATTATTACTAATTGTTTTTTTATTTGTATCTCTGTGTGTATTCTATAGAAATTAAAATTTATATTTAAAATTTAATCGAGACATAACAGTGAGTTTAACTTGAACTATTGGACGTACAACATTGACTGTCTTGTATTTTAACCTTAATTTTATCTTCAGAGGTAATTTCTTTCTTAAAAATTCGAAATTCATTCATAAACCATAAAAAGTTCTGACCAACAATTTTATTTCCAGTCAATTGCTTATTGATATCTTTTTATATTGTACAGGTGTCTGAATTTTTATTTTCCAGTCAATTAAAAATTAAAATTGAAAACAAATGTCAAAACACACATTATTAAAATATTAAATTTCTAGTTTGTCATATTTATAGATTTATAATACATATTTTTCTGTACCTCATCAGTCTGAGAATAATAGTACATCCTCAAAATCGTAATCTATCAAGAAAAAATCAGAAATGATCAATAATTAATATCTAATGATCAATAATTAATAATTAATATATCTAATTGAATATTTTCAATTAGAAAAAAAAGATGGCTTATGGGATGACTGAAAAATTGTGTGAAACTCAATCAGATATTTTTAAAATTCGTATCGAAATATATATATATATATATATATATATATATATATATATATATATATGGATAAATAATTCAGAGTATAATATTTAAATGATATATTTTTGACACTTATTCCAAATACACAAACAAAAACGATCGTTTCGATTTGTATTGCTTACATATCTAAAAAAAATTAACCGACAATACACTTATTGTATTTTAATAAATTTCAACACTAGCGTGTGTCAAGTTAATCAAATAATATAATTTTATTGTAATATGAGACCGAGAACGGCAGTCACATGTAGACAAATAACGTTTCTAGTTTGATTTAATATAATTTTATGGACGTTTTAATCCTCTAGTAAATCCACTATAAAAACTATACATTTATCACGCCGTAATCAAGATTCCATGAATTTCTAATTAATAACATGTGTAAAACACGTCAATTACAGAATCAACACGAGTCCATCTCTACGACGCATGTAGCGTGAAATTCTGATATCACATTAGGTCTATGCATGTAAGTCATGTGTCTCTCGGTGCAGTCGCGTACCACTGAAAAATATACAAACGGGTAGAAATAAATTGTACGTATTGAGTATAATAAGAGGTCTACTTTTTTTTTAAAAAAAATAACAAATTAATTTAAATGTTAAATTATTTATGAGACTAGTAGCGAGACAAAGCATACACCGCTGTCTATCTATGCTTTGTTGTTTGATCTTGAGGTCGTAGTCTTTAATTTAAGTCTCATCTTTGATTACAAATTTCAATTCAATCAATTTTACATATAAAATTGTTCATTATCATTTTTAATATCTAACAACAGCAACCGATCTTATTCACATTTAATTTTTCAAACAGTATTACTGGAAAACTTACTGATATGATTTTAAAAAATTGAACCCAATTGTATTATTTTTGCTATATCTGAAAAGTTCTTCAGTAATTGTACATATACCTTACCAGAATTTCATCATTGATTGATTTCATTAACGTGAATTTGTGAGTGTATTATTTAGAGACTAATTTATTGTATTATTTATAAACAAAAAATACTTACGAATTTATGTCAAATATTTTAATAACAATTTTTTTGTTTGAAATTTAAAATATAGAAAGTTTAGATACAATGAACGATAAATTAAATATTAGTTTTAGATATTTGCACATATAATACTGTTGTAAATGTTAAAAATTTATATATATATATATATATATATATATATATATATATATATATAATTGATTAAATACGAAGAGAATATTGATAATTCGTTGATAAAACTTTAAAGAACCAATGAAGTTAGTTGAATACTGAAGCCATATTTATAAGAATACTAGCTTTTCTTGATCTCTCTACTTATTGTATTGTTAATAGTACTAACTACTCATAATTAATTTTCTAAATATGGTAGTCAATCAATCAGTTTGATCTTCTTACAAAAAAAAAGTTATATTCCACTTAAATAACAATTTAAATCGAAAATACCTCTATAGATTATCTAAAGAGAGAGAAGAAAGACGTAAATTTTTTGTACATACGTAGTAGCAATGAATAAAATCACTAAAATGTTCGCAGAACACAATATCAAGATCATATTTATAGCCGGAAGATATATCAATTTCACGCTACAAAGAATTTCATACCCCTAGAAATTCAAAGAATATTAAATATTATACGACTGCTTTGATTGTGGTTGAGTACAAGCTGGTAGAAAAATATCGTAGTGATTTGATGAAAAGAATATATGTTTATATTCTCTTGTGATCTGATATGGTACGGCATCGACTCGAGATCATTCGATTTTTAGATACAGTTTCGCGCAACTCGTTTCAATAATAATCTGTTTGTAATTCGAACAGCAAATGTAAATGAGCACAGGCTTATATATGAATAAAAAGGGGAAAATAAGTATGTCTTTATGTGATTAACTAAAGAATAAATAGTTTATTTATATAAGAAAAATATTTAAATTTTAATTATCGTTGGTTAGAGAGAGAAACGACGAGACTGTAACGAAAAATTGGATTTAAAAAATACACATCATTACATAATTATGTTGGTATTTGATTTTCGAGTAAAATCCGATTAAAATCTTTCTTTATCCCACTAAACGATTTAAAAATTCCAACTGAAATTTTTGTAACATGGAAGTAATTACTGAAAGTAGATTATCGCATTTAAAAAGCGTATGAGGTTTAAAAAGTCTATTCAGAATAACAGATAGTCTTTTAAAATATTCTTAATTAAACTTTTATTATTTAACCTCCCTTTCTCCCCTATTATATATATATATATATATATGTATGTATTAAAATTTGATTGAAAATACAAATTAATAATTAAATTCTCTTAAGATTATTGCAATAAATTATTTACTCAAATGATATTAAAGATCAGAGAATCATATTTTAAATTAAAATTTGATTAAAAATATAAATATGTTCATTTGTGGATTAACAAAAATTAATTTATGAACATATAAGTTCTAAATTATGATTTTTTTTGAATAAAATATTTAAAATAATACTTGTAGGTTAAATTTGATGATAATTTCAGAACAAGTTATATTATTTATTTAATTTATAACTAGATATAAAAATAATCATCATTATCTTTTAATAATTTTAAATATTTTATGATATATTTAAGCGGTATTTATTTAAAGTTTTGTTTCGAATGATGATTAATGTATTTTTAATATTTGAAAATTAATTTCAATGTTTAATAAATCGATCAGTAAATAAAGACTGAAATAAATAAAAATTAAAAGAAAAGTTATATATTTTTTGTTTTAAAGTTAAACTACACTTTTTTTTGTTTAGACATATTTTTAAATATTACTTGGGGTTGTTTTTTATTTCACAAATGACTTAACGGTTCAAACATATTTTTTAATCAAATTTACCTTCGAGTTTTGTTTGCTTGACAATAATATAATCTTCAGAGAAGAGTACATAAATTTTAATATTTCTAATCAATTCTGTAATTCGGTTTGAGACTTCTTTCGATTTACATCTTCAAATAGATTTTTGAACTGAATTTTAATATTTTTATCAGTTGAAAAATAATATGTTTAATGAGTAGCTATTTTTTGAACTAAACATAAAATTGAAAGAATGAATATTTGAAGTTTCAGGGCTAGTTAATAACTGTGATCATTGGCGTCCGATCACTGGCAATATTTAAACCAGGATGGATTGTACATTTAGGTTTAAATTATCTCTTATTTAATTATAGTTGAATAACGAGTCCAGTGCTTAAAATATTTAATAATAAAATATAAGACTGACTGAATTGATAAAATTATTAAGCCTTGATCTGTTTTCTTGTTGTTGTCTGTTATAAATAAATAGGATAAAACAGTCTAATAAGTAAAAACATTGCAATCATTTATTAAGATTCATAGAAATAAATTGAAATTTAGTATAAAACATGGAATGAATTCGAAGAATAGGCATAGGAGAATGAAAATATACTAAAAACTAGTCCGTACTTTAATAGTTTCTTAAATTTTCTTTGTGTATTTGCATTTAGATCACTCATACTTTATTTCACATGATTAGTTTCTCTACCTGTCAACCTTCTCTACCTACAATTTCAGAAATTTAATTTTGTTTTTGAAATGGTATTATCTCAGAATATATTGGTTTAATTTTTTTGACATATAAATACTTAAAAGACTCTAATCTATATTTCTAGATGAGGTTTTTTTGACATCTTATTATTAGAATAGCAGAAAAGAGTATTTTTGTCCATTATTGCCTTTTTATGAAATTGACACTATAGTAAAATATTTATAGGGACTGTTGTAAACGTTTTCATGCTGGGTCGATGTTTGAAAAAATCTCCGTCCTACGCGCCTGAATAAGCATATAACATACATGTCATATCTAATATCCATTACACTTTATGTACAGGTGTGGCAAACACTCTGCATAGTGAGACCTCCTGCAGACTTTACGACAAACATTGCTATGTGCCGAAACCTGGCCAATTATTTATGTATTGAATAATTTACACAAATGAAATGGTATGTCCGGGCGTAACCGACCCGTTCGAACTGATGCTCCATGCACTCTCGCTCTGTCTTCCGTATTACGTTTTAGGGTGCATTTTTTCTTTTTCAATTCTGCATTATCAACATTCGTACACGACCTAATCTCGTTCCATGTTTCGGTTTACAGATTTGCGTTGTCTTTTAATTACGAATCGCTCTGCAGTACAGATTTCACAGTACGATGTTTCATATTTGTAAGATCTCGTGACCTCCGTGAACTCTCTGCTGCGTTTGGCGTGTCGTTTCGGAATTATTCATTATTTATACGTTTCATATTCCAGTCACACTTTTGGTTTTGAATGTTTAACATAATCTGATTGAGAACGATCGAATGCATTTCAAATAAACATACAATTAACATTAAATGGAAAGCGTGGCCGTTGAGAGTGATTTGATTGATAGAACGATAGAGATTCAAAACACACACATACACACGTATACACACACATACACAGATGCAGATATCTTTTCACATAAAAGTAACATTCATTTGAAATATAAATTTGTGTTATTCCAAGTGCATATTTTCTAATTAACATCTATGAGAATTCCATGTTTATATATGACAATAAAGTTTTAAATGTACGTTTGTTTAATTTGATTACATTATAAAATGCTGTTGAAATTTTTATTGTTTTCTATATTAGCCGGTAATTACACGAACCATTTTATTTTTCATACAACACATTGTTATTGTTTCAAATAAAAACAGAAACGAGCTTGTTTCAAATAATAAAACTATGTTTTATATAAAATATTTATTTTATATGAAATTGTAATTAAAGTTACCGTCGTATTAAAATATTTATTCAAAAACTTACTTCTATTTTAAAGTAAGTTTGTATTGTTATTGCATAATATAGTTGCACAGTTCTGATAAAAATATTTTCTCAACAGTGCCTGTTACATGTTATTTATTTTAATATTTTTAAACAGTGTCTGTTTAATTTTTTTATTTATAAAATGTTTATTGATGTAGCCACTGAACAGTTTCGTTATTAAAGTAGATTTCTTTTCAAACTAAAGTTTTTATTTTTTATTTGAATGGTTGATTTTAATTTAAAAAGATCAAAGATATAATTTTCATCGATGTGTATCAAGGTTAGGGAAAGATTTTCTGGCCAGAGGGATAACTTTTAAGCTTTGCGTAGGCGAAATATTTTTTTTTATAAAATCTCTTTTCTCTAATGGATTTATTGTTAAGTTTCATGAAATATCAAGTTTTCAGATCTAATTATTATTCAGATGGCAACCCAATTTTAATCTCAATTCAGTCTTATTTTAATCTGTCATTATAGTGTCAATAAGTGGTAACTGAGCTTAATTTGGTCCATGAGTCAAAGATTATCTATTTGTAATAAAATTAATATTCCTATTTCAGTTAAGTAAAAAATGCACATTTTTGTATATAAATTCGACGTGAACTCTGACCAAATTAAAAACAGTAAATATATAACGTTGTTTCTCAATTTGGACTCACTAATCAATATATTTTTATAAATACCAGGAGATCTGTCTCCTACTTGCTTTGCTCGCTGATCTCCCCTCCAGAGAAGGATATCTTCCATTGGTATCACTCACTCCCTCTTGAGACATGTTACTTGATAAATGTTAATTGTGAATTGGTGATAATCAACATGGAGTTTTAGTATAAATGGTGTTTTTTTAAAAAAAATTTAGAACGAATTTTACAATGAACAAGATGTGAGTACTCCAGTGCTTCACTGAAACTGATCACTCAAACAGATCACGTGTTTTCCATTAGCTAATTAGAACGAAGGTGAAATAATCGGAAATAAATCTTATTATCCAATCAGAACACGAATAAAAGTCATTATCTTAGAGGAGGACCGATTTTTAGTTATAGAGAAATATTAATTTTTGTAATTATTACAATATTTTATGTGGTTTCATCGTTCTAGTTCCGGTTGATTGGTCAACTATTTCTGTCACATATCTCTTCTGGGAATATATCGCACTCATTTTCATTGTGTACTCATAATTTATCTTCTTTATTCTCTAGTTGTTACTCTAAGTATATATTTTTATAATTTTCTTTGGTCTGAAGTCATTGAAAGCTTTTGATATTCATTAGTCAGATGGTAGTTTTTTAAGATAAGAATCACTAGAATATATTGATGTATATTTTTTCTTTGAAGATGTTCACTCTTTGTTGATGTTTTCATCTAAATGAATTCTATTGTAAACAGATTCTTGTCCTAGGTTATTAAATGATCAATTCTTATTAATAAATTGGTTCAAATAAATATATATTCTAACTTTTTGGTTTATTTTCATGTATATATATATATATATATATTTAAACATAAACCAAAAAACTTAACCTGAAATTTTTAAAAAATAATAGAATTATTCTTGAAAATAAACACAGTTAACTGAAATATCAAAGCGTTATAGTCACGGCAAAAAGAGATCCTGTTATACGTACTGGTCAGCAATTTAACAAAATGAATAATAAAGAACGCAAGAGAAATTAAAAAATATGTATTCCGTGTAGTTATCAGCCTCATGAAACACGAACAACCTACATCAAAGAACAGAGGCCAGAGTCGGCGGCAAGCAGGCCGGCAGACAAGCCGGCAAGCTGGCTGCCAAGCAGGCAAGTAAGTTACGTACGTACTATATGTCTGCTATGGCTTGGCGGCTCCCAATTCTGGCTTAGCGGCGGTAGTGGTAGTTGCATGGCTGCTGCCGAAGCAAAGCACGGGTTACGGTCGCAAATAAAATTATGAATGCAAATTTAATTCACTCGCTGTTTAGAAGTAGCAGCAAAAAATGAAGCTTTTACACTTTATGGGTATTATTCAGATACCTCATTCAACCGTACATACATACATACATACATATATATATATATATATATATATATATATATATATATATATATATATATATGTAAGGGTGATGCTGCGTTCATTTAAAACTAACACGTCATACAACTCTTTTTAACTAATTTTGAAATTTTTATGTTGAACTTTTTAACGATGAAATTCATCATTCATATATTCTTCGAAAGTAATGAAGCTGAGTTTTCCGTCCGTATTCGCAGTTTTATTACTGTCTATTCGAGTAAAACTTATGGAAATTGGGGAAAGAGTTTAAGGATTTATTTTTATTTGATTATTATACCGATTACATATGCATATATATGCGAATGGAGTTTTATTTTTTTATGCGTAACTCTTCAATAAATTTTAATTACAACGGCTCTCATGTGCAAATTTATAATTCATTATAATATAGTGGAAATATTATTTGTGTCGTTATTTGAGTGTGAAGTTAAATAGTTGTGTTTATTGACAAAGTGTGTATTTAATCTAAAATATAATTTTAATGTTTTAATATAGCTTCAATCTATTTATCAGTTCTATATTTGAATAATTTTTTTTGGTTTTAGTACATAAATATGTAGTATTAGGTGTACACATTAATTCGGTGTCTTTTTTATAGGAAATGAATGCTTATGGTAAAAACGGAATACATTTCAATCCTCAAAATATATACTTCATTATTTTGTGTAACTTTGTTCCAACTGTCGTGTAACTAATGAATCCCTTTTCGAACTTTTTTCACTGTTTTAGAATTTTTTTTTGCATGTTTTATGAATCACAACACCTTCCACCAAAGCTGATCAAATCATTTCTTCCACTATGGCAGCATTTTTTTCAACTAGAATCTAAAATATTTCTAATATTTCTGTAACCATCAAAAAAAAATTATATAATTTGATCAGAAACATAAAATTCACACGAAAATGTATTTAATAACCAAAACTTCAAAATCGTTTTGATACAAATACCTACTAAAATAAATTCATGTGAAATTATTCCAATACTAAAAAAAAGTTATTAAAATGTTTCTTCCAAGGTGAATCGACAAAAGAACCAAATTGAAATATAACCGCAATTGAAATTAAATCTCAACATTCTCATAAATATCCTTTTTCCATTCACGGTGCTCTATAAATATTTCACAGTAGATAAAGTGAATGTTTAAATATTTCTTATCGTTTTCGACAAATCGACGGCATTAAATTGTAAAACGGAACAGCAGTTATCCAGCGAATCTGAAAATGGTAACGTGTGTTTGCTGAGAAGTCTCTTAATTTAAATTAACGTCTAGCTGATAGTTCGTGTTGGATTTTGGATGAACGATATCCGGTATCATCGAATAGTTTTTGTGATTATTTTCAGTCAATGATGTAGTGTGGATATATAGTACTCTAAATTAACGTTTTTCTAAATTAATATTTTTTAAAATAAGTTATTAATTGTTATATATATATATATATATATATATATATATATATATATATAAATGCGTTATAGTTTCATAGGGCCCAGGTAAATTTGAATTATGTGGTCCCATGTACAGTTTTGTACTACAGGAATGAGTTTATTAAAGATTGATTTGAGGCATCTCTGTTGGCAGGGGTTCCAGGCAATTGTCCTTTTCGCCCACTACTGATAATAAACACAAATGAAAAGTGAAATATTAGTATAATGAAACTATTTCGTGTGCGTAACAGTGATTATAGAGAATAAATAACTGGATAAAACTATAATTAAAGAAAATAATAGATTACACATCAGACAACGATGACCCGAATATCTTTTATATAATTGAAGGTAACGTCTATCTGTTGTCACCAGTAACGACGCTGTACGTTAGTGAAATATCCCATTTCGTTTTAATGATAATCTGCAGACAGTGTTTCCCTTACCGATTATTGGTAAAATCCGTTTATGTCGCATGTAACATCAAATTATGATTAGACTGCGATCGAATAGCCGCAAGTTCGTGACTAATTTGATATGCAGTGGCAGGAATATATCAAGTGATAATGGATTAGATATGACAGTTATTATGAGTAGTTGTAGTTCGTTGTGGATTGTTTAATAAGTATTATTTTCAAACTATTCTTCCGTTTCGAATGTGTGAGAAGCAATCGAATGAAAAATGTGCGTCGCGAAGATATATTGTCCAGGTTTCAATAAATCATGATACTTGTTTGTATTTTTTTTTATTCCATCGATGATATATTATGAATGAAAATTAGATATAATAATCTTTCTCCCTCCCTGTTTATCCTTCGCCCCCCCTCTCTCTCTATATATATATATATAAAATATCCATACAGTCTAATAGAATGAAACAATAATTGTTAAAGAGAGATAATATTAGATAAAAGAATAAAATATACAGATGATTGGAAATAATCACTCATTAAGTGCAATTTTTCAATTCAAAAGTTGACATCTTATTATTTAATCTGTTAAAATAGATCTATTTTCTTGTTTTAATAATTGTTTTATAAGTATTTTCAAATTATTCCCAAAGCAAGCAACTTAAATCTCATAAATAAATTTAAAGAATTTTTTTTAAATATTTCTTTAAATCTGTGAAATATAAATTATTTAAATTCTGATAAAATAGAGGTCAGTTAAAATGTCAACTCTATAATACAATCTGTTTAAAATGTTGTTTGTTTTTATTCAGATATTCAGAGAATATGTCAATCATATTATTGAACTTACCAACGAATCTGAGAATTATTAATGTTTGAAGTATATTTAAATAAATTCTCATGTAATAATAAAATAAAGAAGAAAATAGAAAAAATATGTTGTACATCGAACTTATAAAAGGTTTCTGTATGAATTATTTATGATGTCTAAAACCGATTGTAGTTTTCTAGGAAAACGAGAGTCCGGAAATTCAATGTTGATTTACTTTTGATGAGGGTACGCTAATAAATATATGTAATAGTCGAAAATACAGTAATATCCTTCTCGTGCAGATATTCATAATGTTTCATTAGAAGAATTATTTTTAATCTATTTTACTCGTTTATGGATTTTTTTATAATGCTTTAATATAAAACGCCCTAACGTGGAAAAAACATTCTAAGAAGGTTATGG
The DNA here is from genome assembly GCA_034766995.1 of Acanthacorydalis orientalis. Classification (NCBI taxonomy): domain Eukaryota; kingdom Metazoa; phylum Arthropoda; class Insecta; order Megaloptera; family Corydalidae; genus Acanthacorydalis; species Acanthacorydalis orientalis. The sequence continues at coordinate 4,742,759 of CM068318.1, forward strand.
AGGTGGATTTTAAATAGATTTTTTTAGATAGAATTCGTTTCAAAAATATCATTGCATATTAAATTTGGTTCGATCCTTACACTGGAAGGTTAAACGAATAATAAGTTTTAAGATTATATAAGTGAATCGTTGTGAAATCTTAGTTATCTCTTTAGATTTTATTGTAAAGAAAAACAAATTTATTTAAATATGTAATTAAATAAGAAATTCACCTTGAGAACTAAACAGTAGTTTACAATTTTTTTTGAGTTTTTTTATCAGTCGTCTGGAAAGTTTCAAGTCTTTTACTTATGTTTTTTTGAATAATTTTGTAGACATGGACATTCTATATCAACTAAAACTTAAATTATTGTAAACATTATTAAGAAGATAAGTTTGACATTGAAGCAAAAAAATATGAAATCCTTTTAAAATAACTTCTCTATAATGAAATCAATTCGAAATAGAATCATGAGATTATATTTTTATAGATAGACACAGCGTTGAGATTACAATAGGTCTCCATAATGTTCGTGAATAAACAATACAAGTTTAAATAGACTCATGCAAATACATAGAGCGAGTTCTGTGTTTATTCTGTATTCAAAGTAATGTCCACCAATTAGATAGCAATATAATTGAACAATAAAATAAATGTTGCTGTGATTTGAAAAATAAATATTTCGATTGAGTTGTTAACAATAAACAGTGCAGCAAATTCGGAAAATAATACGCCTTTAATCGTTTGTTTAAATAATTATTGTATATAATTGTATCTCATTTGAATCATTGCATTCTGTATTGTTGTTTTTGTGCAAGTTATTTGAACCGAAACATATATTATTTTGGTTTATGAAATTTAAAGAACGGAATCAAATATTGTTTGTATGAAAATGAATTTAATAACTGTAGATTCAATCTCTGAAATGAAATGTTTTATTTATCGAAACATATTTAAATTATTTCGTAGAAAATATAATTAGTGATTTAGTTTTGAATTTATCAGATTTGGATTTATTTACAAATCTGAAATATCTAATTTTGATTTTTCAGAAAATTATAAAACGTTTTTTAATTGAACGTTTTTACAGTAGTTTTGGTAAATTCACTCTCATAAATTAGTTATTTTTTCACCCCACAAACCAAAATTTATTTTATCATGGTTTCTGTATCTTAATAATCTGAGTATGAGGATATGGCCATTGAAATTCACACAAGAAATAAAAATGATCAGTAATTACTGGGTTTTCCAATATGGATGCGACTTTTTAATTTGAAATAAAACACAGAATTTGTACCAAAATTTCAAGTTTATTTATTGTAAATAATACTTGAGGGTATCCCATTTATAAATAAAAAATAATATTGTGTAAATAAACGCCGTGTGTTTTCTTACAAGTAACCATTCTCTTGTTAAAATTTTCAATAACATACCTACACAACTGGGCCTCTATCGCACCAATTATTCTACAGAATTTATCTTTTTGGTCAGAAATTATTTTAGGATTAATGTCGTACACCTGTTCTTTAATGTGACGCCAAAGAAAGTAGTGCAACGGTCTCAAATTATAGGATCTCGGTGGTCAATTAATGTCTCCATTTCTGAAAATAACGCGATCAAGAAATTAAGTCCTCAATGAATCAATTGTTTCACCAGCTGTGTGGCTTTTTGCACTGACTGACTATGACTTTCTTAGAAGAAAAAATTGCATACCTATTGAAAAACTATTTATTGAACATTTTCGAGTATAAAATTTGTTTGTAATTTTCGGAACAAGAAAATTTCATCTGTAAAAGTAAACTTTTCAGATTTTAACTTTTAATAATTTATAAACTTAATTTCTTAGATATTTTAAAGTTTCACAATTGCAAATTTTGAAAAATTAAAAATTGATAGTTCTAAATTTTAAAAAGACTGAAACTTGTAGCTGTAAAAAAATGAAATTCACATATATAGCTTCTGCATGTGAATTTTTATTTGTGTACAGAATTTTTAATGAAACGACCCTTAATTTCAATTTAAATAAATATAAAAAATTATTAATTTTGAATGAAAGTTAGGTTATGTAAAAATGTAATAAAAGGTCGAATCTATTAAGGAAATATATTAAATAATAGAGAATAAAATAAAAGAAGGAGAAAAACAAGTTATCTTACTGAAATTGTTGGTTAAAAACGTTTCGTTTAAATGATCCGGAAAGCGTGCGCATTGCGTAAAAGAAAAAGACAAAAAAGAAAACAATTTATAAATCTCGATTATAAATTTTGTCCATGGAGCAGAAATAGTTTTTAATCATGCGAGTACGTAACATAAATCTTTCGCTCATGTTCCCGAACGCAACTACAGCAACAAAAATTAAATGTAAGTAGTACATTCGTATAATTGTTTGCCACCCACTTCGAGCTTTCGCCACGCCACTGATTGACGATGTCCGTTTGCACTGCACACAATGAGCCGAAGTGTGAGCACGGTCTTTGTTCATATACCGCGGGTTCGTGACTGATTTGCGATGCAGGGGCGGGCTCTTGCCGGGTGGGTGGGGACGGATACGGTGAGGCGCTGATGACGAGTGGTGGTCATTTGGCGCGCGCGAGAAACGGCTTCGCTATCTTGTCACGCACGCTCTCCGGTTCGCACGAAGCTTTCATAAAAAGCGATGTGAGTTATGGCGCAAACGGATCTTACGTAACAACAACAGGTGAAAATATCCCTGATACGATCGGCACCGCGCCGCCGGCGGTAGTGCTTTTGCTTTTAAGCGAATGAATATGAATTGAATATCATTTGCAGCTAGTCTACCATGATATCGTACACAAGCTTTCAATGTACCCATCATTATCCGAAACGATGGCATTGTTGTTAGAAAAAGATCTCATATATTTTGGAAAAAAATATATTGATTCTGTACGGAATATTGTTTCGAATTCATTTTAGAATTGAAATTTAAAAAGTAACATTCAGTTTTTAATCTAAATACAAATAAATTAAATTTTAAGAAGTTATAAATACAGGTGTAGTGTCTTTTTATGTACAAAAAATAATTTTATCATAAAATTAAATAAAACAAACAATTTTTATTTATCATATAGACCTTCTTCTCGAAATTCAGGGGTCTCTCCTTCTCTAGCTACACTCAACAAGTAGCACGTTAACCAATTTCATTCCTGATCATCAAGGATTGGTTAATAGATATCGCATGGTCCCTTATCTAATTCATTGACGTCAGTCACATATATGTACCTCTTTCACGGTGTACAAAGAAAGAGGCATAGATGATTTCGGTGTAAAACTGATAAGAAATTGATATAAAAAACTGTATTTACTGAAGCTTTAGTGTAAAAAAATTGTTACACATTTTAACATTGTATTTTGTTGTTATTTTTTTAAAAACTTGCAGACTATTTGTCCACATAATTTGTTAATTTTTGTTATTTGTCAGGGGAGAGCGTGGGTCATCGAACGGAGGGCGAAATCCTCCCGGAGGTCGACGAGCGTAGTAACTAGGGAGCAGAGCTCTCCGATAATAAAAAAATCTGTCTTTTCAGATAGTTTATAACAAAGAATACAAGTTGAAAATTTTATAAAACTTAAAAGAATTTCTTATGTTTCACTACTGATTTTCAATTCATTGATTAACATTCTTTGACAATGTACCTTTTTTTGTATTCGTTCGTAATTTAGCAGAAAGCTTTTAAAAACTACAAATGTTCTCTTTTTCAAACAACAATAGTTTCATTTTAACAATACCGTTCGATTATTTGCTATTAGATTTGAAAACATAATTTCATTGAAACTAAGCGATTCCTTGAAAATTGAATTTATGGGAAAGGTAATTAATTATAGTACATTTTTCGAGCTGTGAATAGAATCGGCTTGTTTGATTATTAACATTATATATATATATATATATATAAATAATTGTATTTATATATAAAGTAATATTTAATTCGAATCAGTTATCGAATTCCAGTCTATTTTTAAAGATAAACGGCGAGAACTTTTTTCCAGCTTACGATTTGAATGTCTAAAGTTTCTCATTGAAAATTTCTCGTTCTTCTCCATTGTTTATTTTCTTTGATATTGAACCGATCAGAAAAGTGTGAAACACGAACGGAGATTAAACATCGTTTACGAATGATTAACGATGCAACGTACAACGCAAAGTTTCCTAAACGAGAACCGTTGATCCGTCCTTGTTATTTCATAAATATCTTTTTCGAAATGGCCGTGAAGTCACGCGACACTTAATGTCGTGCAAAGGAAAAATTATATTCCACCCTGAAAATATTTATGTTGATTGTATTTATTTAAACTAAAATAAAGGGATACCATTACTATAAGCGATGTAATGTAATATTTATGATTGGGCGGCGGCGGGCCGCGGCCGGGAACACTGCACGAAATTTCTGTACAGAATTAATAAAGAGGACGGGAACGAAATTGAAGTTTTCAAAATGTGGTTATATCTGTATTTAAATTTTTTCATGTTTGCGTTACGTTCGAGTTAGTGAGTGGAGAAAAAAAATGAAAAATAACACTGTTAGTTATTGTGTACGTTCGTTAGTAATTATAATAATGTTTCAGTGTTCATTTTATGCAAATATGAGCAATGTTTTAATTAAAACAGCAAACTTCGGTAAGGCTCTGCTTTTCTTCTCCCACGTTTCTTTTCGTACCTTTAGAAATAATTGTGTTAGAGTATGTTTATTTTCAAAGAGGCGCGTATTCGACGCAAAAAAGATTTAGAAAAACATTCAGTTCAAAGAAACAGTTTTTTTTCCCGTTGTTCATACATACACACTTTGCTCTAATTTGATTTTTCGTTCTTGCACGTTCAATAAAACGAATAATAATTTTTACGCCATGATTTTTTTACTACATTATCTTTATATATTTTTTTAAGTTATTTAACAACTTTAATAAATGAAAAGATGTTACTTTCAGTGAAGAAAAAAAAACATTACTCGTACTTATAAAAAATGTAATAGTCGTTTACATAATTCATATCCGAATTAAATAAGAATATTTTCAAGCTAAACAGTTTATTCGAAGAACGTCTTTTTTTACAGCATTTTGATGAAGAGGCGTTCGTAAAACTTTTCACATGAGTATAAAACTTGTAATTTATTCTTTTTTCGTCTTTCTGTATTATTAGTCAGCCTACATATCTTAAAACTGTTTAAATTATATATATATATATATATATATATACATACACATACATATATATATATATATATATATATAGAGAGAGAGAGAGAGAGAGAGAGATGTATACTTTTTCTAAAAGTTTGTTCAAAGCATATTCATTCAAGTATATCCAAGAAAAAAATCGATCAATTTTATAAATAACTGAAATGAAGAAAAAAAATAACTGTTCTCATGCTAAAAATATATACTAGTTGATAATCGGACCAGCTTATGAATAAATCAATCATCTGAAGTTAACATGTGTATTTAAGTTACAATTCGACAGTGGTCTCGCATGAATAGAATGCCAGTGCAACGTAGTTCATTAATATGCAGTTAAATTGAATCAAAACGTCCTGTCATTAAATCTGTCAGTCGCTACATCAGTAATTCTATTGGCCATAGTTTCGATTTCATTATAACGAATGTCGAAATCAAACATATTTTTGATCAATCAAATTTTCGTTATTGGAGCCGACTGTTTTTGTAATGAATGGACGAATGCACGCGCGTACATGGAAGTCAATTTGTAACAAATAGGTTTTGTATGAATTATTAGAACAATTACATTCGTTTAATTTTTTTTTGTCATCAGTTTGATGCACATTTTAATATGTAATATATTTTTTTTAAAAAATCACTACCACAGTTTAAGTATAGAAAAAAATTTTTAGAATAGCCTTCATAATATCAGTCCTAATTGTTTTTTTATATATTTGTTACTCTCTGACAAGGTGAAAAATATATCGAGTCAAAAATATATTGTTATGAAATGAATAATAGTTTATTTCTTAAATGATAATTTATACTCATTGCAAATCGAAAAATTATCATCTCACTACAAAAGTTAAGTAAATATTCCATCAAACTCTCCCTTAATTATTTTAGGGTGAAAAAAACGCATTTTTTCTAATTTTTGGTCGACTTTAATTTTTTTTAAAGAAATAAAGAATTATAAATTTAGTCTTATTAGAAAGACGTTAGTGACTTTTTAATATATCATCAGAAAGATAACATTTTGAGATCATAGTTTCTTTGGAAAATATCAATGGATTCCTAGATCCACGGCCAGTTTTAGAGGGTTCATAATAATTGAATTGTTTTGATTGTTTCATATTAACATCTAGCTCGTTTTCCACGAATGGCATAACAGAATTGACTTAAAAACTAGCTTCAATCAATTGATTGAATTGATGAAACAAGACTGAAGACGTACGAGCATCGTAAATGTCTCTCTTTAAAATTACTCGTCTATTAGTAAATTAAAATTATTAGCCATTCCTGTGAAAAAACCGCATCGATAAAAAACGAAATCGTCAATTAATGGGTTAAGACGTAAGCTTTAACAGCGCATCGATGAAAGTTTCTTAATTGTGTTTAACTTAAACTGTATGACACAGTTCCAAAAGCTGTGTTGCGGTAAGATTAGAAACTATGCGGAGCCTGAGTTAAAGGGAACGACGTGTTTACAATTAGATCATCGCTAAGCCGACGCATTGCTCGCAAACTTGGCGCACAGCTCACAAATTGTGACGTAAATCTGATACTACATTTTCCGTTTCATCTCCTATGTAAAGCTCGCCGGATGAGGCTCGTTCGATCGTCCGTTCATGATGTTTCCGGCTCTATCGTTCCGTGTCATTCTATTCGACTTCTTTATTTGTACGGATTGTGTACAATAATATCTATGTCGCATTATTGTTAATCTATCAAATGATTTTCCTTATTTATCTTCCAGTATGTTTTGTTTTCGTGTATGATTCGATCGAACTGTTTTTGTTTTCAGAACCGATATAAAATATTTTGTTTGATTTTCAATAACAAATACACGCGTTATTTATAAATTGTAACGGTTTTATTACTCTTGTAGTATCAATTTTAATCATGTTATTTTATTATGAATAATTATAAACAAATAACATTTTAATTAACGTGATTACCTGGAAGATATTTACGGTTTATTTTTAATTATCGGTTCTGCGCCTGTAAGAATGTTAATTATAATTTTTTATCATAACATTACTTCGTTATTGAATGTTTGAGCATTCGTGAAGCATGCTTTTCAAAGTATTTATTTCATTTTAATAAAGTTAATTTCGAACTAGATTTAATCTGTCATATGCAGATAATGCTTTAAAGTATACTCAAGATGATTGCTATTCAATTAACCATAGTAAATTGTTCTAAGAATTTCTACAATATTTCTAATGAAGGAACTTTATTTTTGTTTAAGATACGCGATGCGGTCTAAAAGTTCTCGACTTTATACAGTAGCGTGCCTAAAAAAAGTTTTTTCGTTTAAAAAGAGCTTTTAGCAAGTTTTCTTTTTAAAATAATAAACAATATTTTACTGCATTCGCGATGAATCTTCTCTATCTAATCCAGGCTATATAATTTCATGCTAAGTAATAATAAATTCATACAGTTTAAGTCACATATTTTTAACTGAATCCTCTTTTTTCTCATTTTACAAATCTTATGTCCATTTATTTCACTTATTATTATTAATAATTATTAAACTTTTGAATATGTTAATTTGAGTATCTTGGCTAGATCTTCTACCGTTGAATTAGGATTTTGTTCCACTTGTCTTCGCAGGAACTCATCATCAAATTTTTGAGGACGGCCTAACCTTTTCTCCTTTTCAAGGCTGTAATTCCAGGACTGTGAACTCGTTGAAACCATATTCGTTCTTGGCTAAAAATAATAACATCTAAATCATAAATTTCATACAATTTTTTCACTTGTTACCCTGACGAAACTCACATAGAAAAATATGCCTAATATGCTCTTTTGACATTTCCATGATAACATATATTTTTTTTTGTAAATTTGCGTTATCACTGTTAATCTTCCAATCTTCCACTACAAGACTAAGAAAACATGACATTCATCTGATATATTGCCATGATTGCAAAGTATTGTATCATTCATTTTCATTTATATGAAAATACCGCATTGCTTATGTGCGACCCAATATTTATCTCCTCTTTAATGAGAAATTTAATCAGATTTAATCTTGATTTTCTTCTATTTTGTATAAACTTATAGACAATTTTTCGATTATTATTATTTTAAAACTAGTATGTGCAATAGAATATGAGTATTGATTGGTTTGCACTTAGACTAATTCAATAGTCCACTATATAAAACTAGTAAGGATTTTGGAAATTTCCAAAAATAATATCTATACAGACTAGAGACTTTTAAACCATATGTATTATATATATATATATTTATATATATATATATATATATATATATATATATATTTATTTATGTATAAGTATGTGTGCATATGTAATAAAGCTCAATCAGCAATTGTTTTCATTTTGTGATAACCGCAAGCATAACTCTAATTTCTGGTATTCTGTTCGTAGAGAAATTGTTCTAGAAATAAAAATTCCCGTTCTAATAGGTGCATATCACGGAAAATTCCGTCAACCGTCACCCTTCCTTCCTAAAATTCCCTACATAATACCTGAACTTAAAATAATATGTGTCCTAACTGCGCCAGTTATAATTCTGTTTAATTGTAAATGTTTTAGTTTTTCTAGCGACGAACTTTTCATGTACGTACTCCCCGTGAACTTAATATTTAATTGGTGTTTTAAAGTTTGAAATTAATTTTACTCTTTACGAATTTTAATTAAAAACTGAACGTGCACGATATTTAATATTGTACGGCGGCGTAAAAGTTTGTATTGTTTTTTTTCAAGTTCAAATAAATAAATAATTAATTAGGTGTTCTTTTTACGTGACGGAATTTGATGTATTTTTTTGTATTGTAATTTTCGTTTATTTTCCTAAAGAGCTTCGAATTTGTTTTGATTATATTTTTCCGGTCTTTGCAAGTTTAAGTTGTTTTCTTATTTTGAATTTTTAATTTTCTTCGTTACCAATTTTAAAACACATGTATATATATATATACATGTATATACTTTTATTAAAAATATAAGACTTTTATATGTTAGTTATATTATAAATTTCTTAAAAATGGATTTAACCACTGTCTGTTTCTTTTTTAAATAATAATATTTATTTATATCGAGTTGATTGAATAAATGATATAATATTTCTTTAAGAATATAATGAGATTCAATACAAGAAAGATGATTTATGATTTCTACTTTTCCTTTATGCTTTCTTCGAAGTAATTTTCGAGTTTTGTACGTTGTATACCATGCTGAAGCATGCGTTATAAGATAAGAATTTTACAACCAGAATTAATTTAAAGTTCTGATTACAAATCAAATGCATTCAGAGAGATATGTAGGTAATTATCTTTCACGACAGCTAATGTGCAAGGAAATACGCGAAGTTGCAGTTACATAACGTTGAAGTGTTTTCTAGATATGCATCTGTTGTTTCCAACGTCCCCACAAGCTTTCCTCCGAAGTTCAAGTAATTGTTGATTGTACAGTTATATATATATATATATATATATATGTGTGTGTGTGTGTGTGTGTTTGATTGGAAATTAAATTATTTAATGAAATGATAAAATAATTAAAACGATTCCGAACATTCCCAACAGTGTAGCTTACAAATGAACACATTCACAGATGACTTTTCTTTTACCCAACAAACCATTAAAAAAAGTTTGCTCAAAAATGTTCAATGAATAATTTTTGATTGATGCTTATGAGGATATCCGATGGCGATGTCATCATCGCCAGAGCGTTTGATGCTCTGAAGATTTCTTTTTTCTCTAGATTACAAAAATGTGTATATTTTCACAAGATCCTCTTTAAATTATTTTCATTGAAACCCAATATGGCTTGACCGTTCTTTCCCTCTCAGAAGCAATTCTGGATGTTTTTTTTGCGTTGTGTCTTGAAGAAAGAGTCGGAATTCTCTGGATATGGACTGGATAAAACCATAAATTCTGGGATTTATAGAGAGCCAGATCTATGTTTGAGTTACATTAAAGGAAATTTTTAATGACGATTTTTGTATTGTTGTAAACAAAATTTTGTCTTCATTGTTTACATACATGAAAATTAGGACTGATATCTGTAGTCATTGATTTATATTTTTATTGTTATTTTTCTGTAAACAATTTTTAAAAAATCGTATTTGTTATAATAATGTTTAAAAGCAATCTCAAAGATAAAAACATCCTTTATTTTATATTTTCAATGTTTCATGACATGCGATCGATGTGGGTTTTAATTATAAAATAACAAAGTTTATAATTAAAAATAAGATAAACACGATTGCTGCTAGATATATATTTACATACATACAAACATATATATATATATATATATATATATATATATATATATATATATATGTATAAAATGTTATCAGAGCGACGATATGAAACGACAATGATAATATATTGATACAGAAAAAAAGTGCACGGAACGAATATTCATACAAAAAAACAATGCTGACAGCATGTAATTCCAATGTTGACATATCATTTATCTGTTAATTAGGTCACATCAATTGTAATGGAAATTAGTGGTGGGTTGATTTGCTGTTAAAATTTGCGCATTGTTTTAATCTTTCTGCATTGCATATTTATAGCGTGGTGCATTATTTGTAACGGAATATCGTTCGCCGAATCAATTTTTGAATAATGCCGTCCTTAAATGTCATTATATCTTCAATCCGTGAATTTAATTGCGACCGATTTTAATGATGTGTCCTCTTCAATATTCTCTGCTTTGTTTTGATGTTACACGCGCGTGTGTATTGATATTTTTGTGCTATTTTTTTTAATGAATTTCTTTATTAAGAGCGCGAATTTTTGTGTACATTTTTTGCGATTTGATGTTTCGGTAATTATTAGGTTAGTTTATTTTTTATCATAATATTAGAATGATTTTTAGGCCAGTTAGAACAAGTAAATAAACATAAATTTCATATGAAAAATATACAGTAATCTTTATTTATATAAATGTAAATAAAAACAATTCTTGTCCATTTAATAATTTAATATTAAGCAATATTTTTACTGATTATCAATTAATAATCGAAATTCATGTATAATTTATTAGAATAGATTTCTCTCACATTGTGCATATTTACTCAACCCTCTTATAAAACGGTACTCTAAAACACGATTTCGATATAACAGGGTGCAAAAATTTAGAGAGCCTTCATATAACTCGATATTCTTTAACACGATTTCCATATAGCACGACCTAATAAATTTGTATAACCCTCATATAACACGAATATTTCCATCGAATTGTTTTGGTTGTTATAAACCGGGAATTCCCCTTATATACATAATAATGTGAATTCTGTACGTCACTATTCTTACTCAAAACTAATTCAATAAACTGTTCCTTGTTTATAAATTCAGATATACTCCTGGAACACGGTTTCGATATAACACAGAACGCATTTCCCTGATTTGTATTAATTCTATGTTTCGTTTAACACGGTTTCGATACAATACCGAAGGAAATAACTGTGTTATAGGAGAGTTGACTGTATATACATACATACATACATACATATATATATATATATATATATATATATATATATATATATTATGTAAAGTGAAAATATTAAAAGAAAGTCATACTGTGTGGTGTAGTATATTTTTTAAATATAAATATTTTATTTTAAGGGGTTATGTCTGTGTGGTGGCATGTTAGGCTGTTGACCTTTATGCCACGTGTACGTGTTCGAGATATTGAGATAAGCTTAGTTGTTATTAAATTGTTCATTTTTTAATGAACCGTGTTTTAATATTAAGAAATCAATTATTTTGTAAAATTAATATTTTTTAATCCGTATAATTATTTTAAACAAAAAATATAAATGTTTTATTATAAAATGTTATTGTTCTTAAATTTTTAATAATTCTAAATTTCGATTGAAATTATTAATTAATTTTTATTATCTCAAGTGTTTAATAAGTGAAAATAAAATATATATTTTTTTATGATTAAATATTTTGAGTCTCGAAATGTATTTTTAAAAGACATGTATCGATTAAGCGTATGCATTGATAATAGTTTGTGTAAATTATTTACTAATACAGTTTTAATCCAAAAAAAACTAGTGTACATATTTATTGTATGATCCCAGGTAATAAATTGCTGGATGTACATTGTATGCCATAGTTTCAGGCAATTAATTGCTGGCATGTACATAACCATGATTTGAGGGTTCAGAGTGTGAATATTTTTCAAGTGTTTTTTATTGTTTCGGATAGTTTTGTAATTTTTGTTTTATTTTTGATACATTTATTATCGCTAAATTTTCAAATCTATGTCACGAATTTATAATTTATTTTCTGTTTAATATTTTAAACTAGATTTAAAAGCTATACGTTAGTCAGCGATTCGAAAATATTTATATAGATTATTGGGAAATATTTTACTGTACGAGATGTATTTCTGTGATCATTATTTTGCTGAAACCTTCAAGTAATTATCAAATCATTTTTAGCATAAAGCAGTACTAGATTGTTTAAAGTATCCAAAAAAGTAAATTTATTCACGATTATTTCTATTTATTTTCAACGGATCTATCTATAGTATAATATACAGTCCTATATCGTTACACTATCTTTAGTTATTTTAACGTTTTTTAATCCGTATTTGAGATGAATTTTTTTATGCATTTGTATTGTTATATATCATATTTTTTCATTATCAAATTTATAACTATCAATTCGTACTTCGAAGCTAAATATTGTCAGATGTAATCGTTCTCTTTCGTTTAAAATATTAGGTGTAGAAATTAATTCGTTACCCTTTTTATAGAAAACGAATGTTTGTAAAAAATGGAATAATTACAATCCTCAAAATATCCCACATCATTTGGTATAACTTTGCTCTATCTGTCTGGTAACTGAAGAATATCAAGTCGAAAAAAAGATGGCGGATTAGAGTCGATGAACTCTGAATGCATTTTCAGACCTTTTCTACTGTTTTTTTTTGCATTTTTTGCATGTTTAATGTGTCGCAACACCTTCATCCAAAGCTTAACAAATCATTCTCGAGATTTCAGTAGCAGCTTTTTTAACTGGGATGCGAAAAGTATGGATTACCTAATACGCTGATTTTCGGAAACATCATGTTCTCTACTGTTTTGTGAGGTTATGCTGCCAACTGCTTAGTCAAGATATATACGAGTAATATTTTTAAATATTAAAATTGAAAGTTGAAAATTCTAAAATAACAAGAAAATATTTATAACAGAGTTATGATTGATTTATTGTAAAGGTACCGAATTAATTTTTACAACTAATATATAAATATTTTCCGCTATCCTTAGTGTCTTATTTCTAAAATGTCTTCAAGATTAATTATCCGTTCATGCTTTGTAATGATTATCAATTAATTATATTGATTGAATGTATTTTCAATAATGTTAAAATGTAATTATTAAATTTTACTAATTAACTATTTTTTCATCTAACAATCCGCAGAACTGACCATAAAAATCATCTTCAGAGCACTAAAATACAAAGAAACGTGCGAGATTTTTAATTGAGCTTTTTATAAGTTACAGATAAAAATTCTCAAGTTTTTGTGTATCTTGGTGCTTGAAAAATAATATAATATTCATTGAAATATGCATAAATAATAATTAAAAAACAATTTATTATAATTCGTAGACTTCTTTCGACCATACTCCCTCTATGGTTTGTGCAGTAGGAAAAGAATTCATTTATGAAAGTGAATTTATCCCCATTGTAATTATTAAAGTTCAGATTTTATCAAAACTGTATAATAGTGAAAATAATACATTTCTCATGTGTAAATAATGGTTAAACTATTTATTGTTATTTAAATAACATAAAACGTTTGCTAATTTCGATATTAATCTAATTTTGATTAACATATATAATACATATACATGCATATATAACTATTTTTATTCGAAAGATTTATAATAAGATTTGGATTTCGGTTTTATTACTCAGAGACCCGTACGTATCGATAAAATCGTCGACTGTTCCGATATCCATTCTCGGTAATACAATTTTCGAAAACGATATGTAATTCAGTATTTCCAGTCAGACAGTCTGTGACCTCTTATTTTCATTATTCATAAACATTTACTCGTGTAATACATATTATCTAGTAATAACGGCCGTGACCGCTGCTTATAAAAAAAAGCTTTTAGTAAGTGCTGGTTCCGCATGTTTTGTATACATACAGTGTTTTCTCGGTTTTCTTGTATGTATTTTCTCCCATTTTTGTCATGACTCTGTGTAATTGTTTTTTATGTGTTTCACATGTAATGTTGAAAAGCATGTACTTATATATATATATATATATATATATATATATATATATTTGTAATGTAACTTTCGAACGTATGACCATGAACTTCGACCAGTCGCTCCCATGGTCCTTGAATTACTCGCGTGATAAGTGTTTCGTGACGACACGTGAGACGTTTGTTCAAAAATTAATTAAAAAAACAGTATTGATTTTTTTTTATTGCGTAAATAAAATCTCCATATTCATTATACTATTGTACGAAACTTTGTTACTTGTTTCATACATTTATTCATACGCATACGACGTATTTTCATATCTCTATAAAATAACTCCATATTACTGTTAGAAAAATCCGTTAGTGTTGTTTTTTCATTCATTTTTATTTATTGTTGTGAACCATGCCGACGATATTAAGAACCCGATTCAGTTACAAATATTTAATTTCCTTATTACTGATTTTATCACGTTCTGTTGGTTTCGGGCACAATTCTCTCTGATTATATTCAGAGATTTATAATATTGTTATAGGATGTGTGGAGTGTTCTCCGCGTACTTGGTTTTAAATTAAATTTGATTAAAAGATAGAATCGGTAGTTTAGTTGTTTAATCGTGAAGATGGAAATTCTTCCACGGGTTTGTAATCGTTTTTATAAAATCGCTGTATGCTTTTTCGAAAATTAAGGAATAGTATAAGGTCTAGTTATCGAAACTAGAAGAAAAATATTTCTCAAGTCATATAAGTATTAGGCTGGTAGGAAAATAATTGCGGTTTTTGTTTTCTGAATTCTAACTTTATTTTTTTCAATGAAAGTGACATCATGTTAATATCATTTTAAAGAGATTTTTCGGTCTGTATTTTGGTAAAATCGAATTTGATTTTATTATTAAGTTTTATTGAAATTGGGCTGTTGAATCAAAGATAGAAATGAAGCAAATAAGAGCAATTTTGGAACGAGTTCAAAACCGATGGTAAATCATCAGAAACTGTTCGTAAACTAAACGATGTTCTTGATGTGGGTACTGTTAAGGAACGTACAGTGCAGTGGTGGTTTCAAAAATTTCGTGCTGGGAACGAGAATCATGAATATGAAGGTCACAGGCGTCCTTATTCAGTTTATAAAGACTGAAGGCGAACTAAGCACAACAGTTCGAGGCTTTCACCATAGTTAAGCGTCAGTCAACCAACAGTTCTGGATCAGTTAACAGTTAGGAAAATCAAAAAAGAGAAAAAGTATATGAATTTGAAGGTCATAAACCGTAATTACTTTTTTACCAGTCTAATAACTGTTAACAATGATTTCTTTAATTGAGAAAATATTTTTATTTAACTTCCGTATACTCTAGATTTAACATTTTTAGTTTATCATCTTTTCTGTTCATTACAAAATAATATCAATGTAAAAATCATTCTTTTAGGTATTAAAAATCACATTCATTCTTATATTTTTTTATGATAAAGACAAATATGCCGACAGAAGTTTAGAAAAAGGTTATATAAAAATCGAATTTAACTGATTTAATGAAAAATTTGTTCTCTAAATAAAAACTTTATTTTTACAATAAAAAAATCGGTCAGAATTCCTTCGGTGTTACAAATATTTAAGAATCGACTGTAAGTTTTTCTGTGTAAGGATTTCTAAATAAATTTAGTTCGGAATGAAATTAAATTCTTGGACAGTCACAGTCTCTTTTATACGTGGCTTTTTTAGTTAGTAATTTTTTATTGTAGTACGGAATAAGCGGATAATTTAATATTGAAATATTCTCATATAGACTTTTTATAAATATGTAAAATTTTAATTATAAAATAAATTGTACACGTCATGTACTATAAATTTAATATAGAAAATATATTCGAAAGTGGGGTTTCGTTCCATAAAAACATTCATGTTCGCCGTATCGAACATACATGAAATATTTTCAAACCGAAACATCTACTATATTTACATATAAAAACTTATTTCGTTGAAATCCGCCCGGTGTGTCTGGATTTTCGAAACAAACACTTCACGTTTATCCACGCATATTTTTTGCACTATGACTTATTTGCGAAACGATCCGATTCTGTTTGTAACTCTAATAATAATAATAACAAAATCGCATGAAATTGAAACACTGTGTTTTTCCACCATCTCATTTTTCATTTTCTACTCATGTTGCTGGAAAACTTTCTTTATTAAGTAAGATATTTTCATCCGATATTTATGACATAAAGTTATGCAGACAAGGTGGTTTGCTATTTCTCACATAATTTATAACGCGAGTTTATATTTACTTCGATATTAAATTACAGAAAAAAATTCAATTAATAAAGTGTCTCTGGAGTTCACGTTATTGAAATTTATTGGCACAAAAAAGTAGTTTAATTTGTGAAAAAAGCGATGAGTAGTTTGTGTGAAATGTATTTTCATTAAAGAAATTTTTTTAACGTCTAAATTAGTTATCTATAAACACATTTTATGGATTTACAGAAAAAAATGTCTCTTTTTAAAGATGTAAAGATCTCCTTTTAATATTTTAGAACGTTTTTTATTTTTATTCGGTTAATTTTAAATTTAAAAATAGTACAATTATTTAATAATATATATATATATATATATATATATATATATATATATATATATATATATATATATATATATATATATATATATATATATTCATAATGGATATAAGATATTTGTAAAAACTCTCTTATATGATTTCGATTTTTAGCCATGTAGTTTTTCGTCAGCTTTGAAAACTTTTCCATGTCAGTTTCGTTCTTTGTCGCAGAAAGAATGATAGTTTGGAACTGTTAAGTTGACATATGTCAACGACACAGTTGACAAAAGTTTGAGACTTTTATATACGGTGTTTCTCTTTACAGATTTTGTCATGAACGAAACATGTTTATAATTCAACAGATATAATAATTATTTATAAGCAAATTCGTTATGAATGTTTATTTATAATTACGGAATCATTTTTTATATGAAATTTTTGATATTTTATATAAAAAAATTATGTATTTTATTTATGAAATTTTTGTAAATTTTCATTTATCTTTCGTTGTCTCATTCAGATAAGTCTGCAAGTTTACAAGACTTAAAGAGAGATTTATTGAATCTATCTATAAATAAAAAATAGTCTCGTCGCTATACATACGTTTGATTTGTGCTCTGATTGGTTGATATCGGTCACGTGGTCTCTTTTGATTGGTTGATATCAGTCAAATGATGTGTTCTGTTTCACGGTGTATAATGAAAGAAGGTGTATGATTTTAATGTAAAACTGATAAGAAATTTATTCAAAATATTTTATTCACTGAATTTAGGGTAAAAAAATTGATACACATTTTAACATTGTGTTTTATTATGTTAATTTTTATAAACTTTTCTGATAAAAATTTTCCGACTTGTATTTTACGGGGATTATTTGTGTATAATTTGTTAATTTCTGTTGTATTTATCAGAGCGTAGACAAATTCCACCTGTCAGGGCTGTCGAACGTAGCAAACACGAAGCAGATTCTGCTAATGTTTTAAAATATATAAATTTTTTATTTATTATTAATTTTTATATCAATAACACCTCTTTGTTATAAAATAATAGTTTTATAAAATTATAACGAAAACTATTTTCAATAAGTTATATAATTTGCAATACTGTCTAGTATGAAATTGATATTTTCTTGACAGGCTTAGTGTTTTTAAATCGTATAAATTATTATTTTTTAAGAGTAGTTTCGGCTCTTGGGCTATCTTTAGGTTCTTGCAGCAGAGGAAAAATCAATAAAAGATTTTAATGAACAGACTATTGATGAATACACTGAGTATAATTAAAGTTTTTTTTTAAAAAAAAGTACATGGTGATTAGTATAATATTCTTAGCAGTTTAACTCATGTACCTCAAAAAATAATCATCAGTCTAAATGACTTGTTTGAAGAAGATTACTTGAAATTAAAAAAACATCTTGAAAATATAATAAACAAAAATACACTAGTCTTCAAAGTACATGTATCAATTTATATATATATATATATATTTAATAAAGTGCCGTCATTACCAAAATTCATACATAAATCAATATTCTGTCAGTGAATGTATTTTACTTAATCATCCCCTGCCGAAAATTCTAATTATAGAAACATTACTTTTCGAAAAGTTTCAATGCCAGTAGTTCAACGGAAAGGAGATTTCATCGGATCTAATAACTTGTTGTAAGTGAAACAGGGAAACTATGTATTCAACTATAATAGTCTCGGTTAGTTGTTAAGGGAGATCTCGATTGTAAATTTATGCACGCTTGTTTGTTTCGAAGAAATGCAATTCCTTTCATTTAAAACTACAAAAGACGTTCAGGAACTGCTCGTTTTTCAGTCAAGTATTACAGAATAATTTATAGTAATAAATTCATTTATCATTCGGTATACATACAATATGATATATATATATATATATATATATATATATATATATATATATGTATGTATAGATATTCGTGAAATAATGACACATCCAATCAAAAACACATTGTTCTGAATAGTGACTTAAAGTGAATATTTACTTCAAAATAGTAACGCTGTAAATTATTTCTACAAATTTTTTGAATTCTCAGAATAACAAACCCTCTTTGTATGGTATTCAAAAGAATTCCGCACATGAAACTCGGGTTATAATCATTTTCAAAATGTAAATTGTGATAAAAACATTGCTTTCTCAGAATAAGCGAATTTTGGAAACATTAGATAGAGTATGAATTTGTTAAATACTAAATCGTTGTTATTGATAAAATGATATACTTTTCATGAAATACAAGACAAAATGAAATAAGCTTAGTAGTTTTTATAATTACAAGTTTGAAATTTAAAATTCGAAATAGCAGAACTTTTGAAATAGGGATCAATTGTTTGTAATAATTGAGTCATTATTTTGTGAGTCTACTGTATATATATATATATATATATATAAACAAATTATTTCGGTGCCTTCCTTATAGAAAATGAATGTTTACAAAAAAACGGAACACATCTCAATCCATAACTTATCTCCTGTTATTTTATATAATTTTACACCATCCGGCAGCTAACTGATGAATTATTTGTTGAAAAAAATATGGCATCTTTGAATCGATGAAATTGTCAAAGCATTTTCGGATCGATCTTAACTTTTTTTTGACAGATCTTGTCCAGTAACAGATAAGAAAAAAAAGATAGACACGAAAACAAATTGGTGTGACCGATATAATGAGAAGAGTGAAGAGTTCAAAAGGGAATAGGCTGGACATATTGTAAGAAGAAAAGGCAATCGATTGACAAGAAAAATTATTGACTAAGAACTGACATTTTGAAAGATCCAAAAAAGACCAATCGACAGATGGGATAAGGATATGAGAAAAAAAAATATGGAAGAGAGGCATTGAGTGTTTGAACTGTGAAGTTCGGAAGAGGTTTTCATCTAGCAGTAGATCGGAAGAGGTTGATGATTATGTATATATATATATATATCCATTATTTTAAATATTTAAAAATGTATTAAATATAAATTATAATTCGATGTTGAAGTTCCAGTTCGCCTCCACAATAATAAATGTAACGGCGTAAAAGCAAACAATGAACTTAAACAAAACAACATATATAATAAACCAATTACGAGAGTTTTACCATCAGTATGTACGTATTATACATACAGTGTTCGAGTGTGTTCGTATATACATTGATATCGGCCACCTGAACAAATTTCAACCAACAAATGACAGTATGCAAATGCCGCACATTCATTATGGATTTATCAATGCACCCACTTTCAATATTCAATCGGAACGGCTGAAACAGACCCTATTGCGAAGGAAATACTGAATAATTCAAATGACGAATAAAATTAGTTTTCTCCAATTTAATTTCATATAAAATTGATATACAAATATATATATATATATATATATATATGTGTATGTGTATGTGTGTGTGTGTGTGTGTGTATGTATATACATTTTTTTTTAAAAAAAAACATTAAATTTTTCGTTTATATAAGCTCAAGGAAAAATATTTTATAGTGATTTTATTGTTGCTATAAACGTAATAAGTACATTTTATAAATAAAAGCGTACGAAGAAAATACATATGACGAAGAATTCTTCTTAATCTTGATCACTTGGAAATATTTCGGAATTGTGTCGTTCTGTAGGAAATATTTCTGCGTAGAGTACGAAAAAGTATATGTGTTTAAACTGTAAATGGATTTATTTCTACCAATTACGTACTTATTTCAATCTAAATTAAGTCACAAATCCGCTAGCGTTTCAACGCCTGTTACATAATTTATTGGTCACGAAAATATAATTCATGATTTATATGCGTAATTTAGTTTAATCACGACATGAAAACAGTTGTCAATAAGCTGACCTAGTTCTTTCATATATTTTTTTCTTTGAAGTTGATCAATTTTAGTCGAAGAAAAAGTCTGGTATGAGAATTATATACGAAACGAAGACAGTTCATAGAATTTATAAAAAAACAAAAAAATATTGATGTTCGTTCTTGCTGGAAAAGAAATATTGTTTTGTTTCAAGAAAATATATAAAAAATAATTAAGCTTAAAGTATTATTTATGATAAAGAGAAAGTAGAAATGATACTCCAATAAATTTTTTTATTGATATTGAGATAAAACTCACTTTTGCGAACGGCTTTCACTCCTTTGCAAACCAAATAGAATTTTTTTAATAAAAAAAAACATACTAATTGATTATAGAATATTTGAATTCTTGCTCATGGGTATTTTTATGAAAATTCCATTAACCGCAAAGTTAACCCTTTGTGGATGAGTATTTTCTTAACAGTAATTCTTGCTGGATCGAATGTACTTTTTGTATAAAGTGACATTATGTGTTGAAGAGTTAAATATAAGATATTAAGTAAAAAATAATGTAAAACGGGAAGCAAAAAATAACAGTTTACAGTTACTTTATGATGTAATAGTATTAACAATCCATTGACAAATAAAGAAATATATCCATTGATGGTACAGCTAACGAAATTACTTTTTGTTGCTTTACAGGCGACATTAGACCTAGTAAGTAGAAGTGTGATGCCACTTGTATGATGAAATTCAACCTCAAAGAGTTAATATAGAAAAAGTCTGTTTTTTTTTAAAAAAAAAAATTAAACTCTTAAATGTATTTGATTTTTATATCTGGGTATCTTCAATAACTCACTCTGTTTTGTTACTTTCTTATTATTTTTCTTAAAAAATTAAAATTATGTCAAATAAAGTTGCGTTCAAAAAGCCTACTTTTTTAGTGCTGTCCGCTACTATTTTGTCTTGAAGTTTTCTGTGTCCGATTTATTACTTTGAGATTTTTGAGAGAATGACACATGATTTGTCAATATAATATTTCAATACTTAATTTTAATTTGAGTTTTTCGTTCTCTAATCTAGAATATTAACACATGAAATGTATTTATATACTTTGAAAAACGTTAATTGTTATAGAGTGGACGTACATTGATCAAACATAGTTTTATTAAGCACGAACTATCCAATTAGGATCCTGTCTGGTACATTTCTACAATAATAACTTCATAGTGAAGTCTTTGCATTCGACATCAAATCAAACGATACACTAGACCCTCTACCAACAATGCACAAGTGGTTTCGTATGAGCCCTTGCATCGGTTTCAAATATCAGGAGCTTAAAAACCAGTTCGCAGGCTATAGACACATCCACAGTACGAATTTGTGTGCGTTTGCAAAACTATGCCGTGTGCGTGGGCCGCAATAAACAAACCACCGAAGCTGCTCTATCTGCCACGACGTGTTTATGTGCATTGCACAAAGCGTTCACTTCCCCTGCTTCATGCAGAGCATATACACACACACATATATTTATACGGTGTACCTATACACCGGCCGCACAACAGCAAGCCACTATTTGGATGTTTTTACAACAAACATAGTCGTATTTGTCAATGTACACTACTGTTTATGCTGTTACAAAAACATTCAGTATTGTAATAGTATTCACTGTTGCTAGGCACGTATATGTTTACCAAATTTACGAACGGCGACCGAAACGGTCAATTGTGAAAGCACCGTGGAATTACACTAGTTTATATGATGTACGCAGGATGTAACATGTTAAAATGGAACTCGTATTTTCTAATATATATATATATATATATATAGTAATTCTTTTTTATCTGTATCGGTTATTACGAAAACCGTGCTCGTTTTCCGTATTGGATATGAATTTAGAAATGCTCTTTAATTAAAAAATATATATAAATCGATACAGGAAAATGATACAACAAGGTACGAGTTTAAAAGAAAAAAATGTTTGTGTGTAGTGTATTCTTATACATTCTATAAAATGCAATCATAAAATTTTACTTTGATAGTATTTAGGTTTCGTGTAATTATGAACAATACTTCACTATAGTATATAATTATAAGGATAATAAAAATATATATTAAAAATTCTTAATGATATCTTTTACATCTAGTTTGAATGTAAATGTGGTCAAAATGTAAAATTAGTAATAAAAAATACTTGTTTACTGGAATTTAAATCCTGATATAAAAAAAATTTAATAAATTACTATGGGGTTCTGTTATCTGCTCGCTGCATTCGACAACCATCGGTGTGTGAGGACTTTGCCCTTACCTACTCTCCTCTAACAATTAACAAATTGTACAAACAAATAATCCGTGTAACGTGTAAGTTGTGAGATTTTTATTGGAAAAGTTTTTAAAAATTAACAACAAAATACAGTGTTAACATGTGTAAAACTTGTTTTTATTCTAAAGTTTCAGTCACTACTGAATAAATTTTCAGTAAAAAATCAGTTTTACACTGAAACCTTATATCCTATTATTGATATCAGCCGATCAGAAAACAGATCAAGTGATCACAATCAGCCAGTCAGAACATGAATAAGAATCAAAGAGGAGGACCAATTTTTATTTATATAAAGATATAAAAAAGGATTTTTTAGTAATTAAAAAAAAATGATACAATCTTTTTATATATAAAACATAATTCCAACATAAATTATTTCGATTAATAAAGTTAATTATTAGCTGATAAAAATGTATATGAATTGATAAGTCATAAGTCGCAATTGTTTTTCTACCATTCTAATATATATATATATATATATATATATATATATATATATATAATTTGATAAGACACAAGTATCATTTAATTTAAAAAAAATAATCATTATATTGAAACACTTCTTACATTCTTAGAGTGTATTTAGAAATACATTCCTCTTGAACTAAATTTCAGTCGATAGAAATGTTTTTCTTTCTACAGAACAAAATTTCTTACGTTTACACACAATTTCTTGTTGGCTATTTATAAAATGTTTGTCTTTTATTAGAAACTCGTTAAAATAAAATTTATTTTTATAAAGAAAACCATTCTTAATCTATGAAAATGATAAATTATTATTTGAAAAATGATCGTTGCTATATACAGTTTCATTAATCGGATAATATATCT
This sequence comes from Acanthacorydalis orientalis, assembly GCA_034766995.1. NCBI lineage: Eukaryota > Metazoa > Arthropoda > Insecta > Megaloptera > Corydalidae > Acanthacorydalis > Acanthacorydalis orientalis. The sequence goes on from CM068318.1 coordinate 4,766,629, forward strand.
AAAGTAATTATAAAATATTTACTTTTATTCAAACTTACCTACACATAAGTTTATATGTATATATATATATACATATATATATATATATATATATATATATATATATATATATATATATAATTTCATACATACACATACATGAATGTGTATATGTTTTCAGGTAGCTTACTTCCTAGTGAAATAATTTATTTTCTGTAAGATTTTTTGACACTTTTTTACATTTGCGTGCTTAGGTAGTATAACAATGTATACTTTGTAGGTACGAACAAGTTTAATTTATATTTGTGTGCGGAGTAGTACGCACTTTATATATATATATATATATATATATATATATATATATATAATGTATATACTAAAAAATACAATGAGATTTATTTACACAGAGACAGTTGTAGCAACCGTATAAATAATAGAAAAATATTTCAGCAAATATATTCACACGTATGTTTTCTTATATATTTTTGCTCTATAAAATTGTTTTATTTTAAGGTATATTCTTATTTTATTTTGAGCGCAAAGTCGTAAATTTCTCTAAGTATTTTTAATATTAAATGTTATATGATGTTAAATATATTTACTAAATAAACTATGTCTTTAGTTTACACAATATGATTAATTATTGTGATTGATTATCCAGTATTTTTTTAATCAGTTTCAATTTAAAAATAATTTGTAGGCAGGAATACTGAGTAGTCTAATGCCCCTTATGTTGTCTAATGCCTAGTCTAATTTTTAATGCTCTTACTTTGGTAGCTGTGTGAACCAACAATAAGTTACTCTTTAATCTATAATTGGGCTAGAGAGTTAGTTTTAGTTTAGATACTATTTTGATGTATTTTGGAAGATTCAGTTGTTAGCTTAACAGTTTATTAGCAATTTTTAAAAATATTGAATTATTTTTATATAAAAAATCATTTTTATCACCAATAATAAATGTATATAGACACTGCCCGACTTACATTGATTTTACATACGTAGACTCGAACTGATGTACTTAGAGAAGGAGAATTAAATTTTGATTTAACACTTTGAAATATGAATTGTTATTTTAAGAAATATTTTTATTTTTTTTTGTCCTTTATTTCCATAGTTATTAAAATATAAAAGCTAGAATAGGATTTTTAAACATTTAATAAATATTTAATAAACATTTAATTATCATTTAATTATCATAAACATTTTTTTTTCTGTACATGAAGTTGATTTTACTTTAAGAAGAAGTGGAAAAGGGAAAGGGTAATTTACAGGGGTCAATTCGTGTATGTGTGTATACTTAATGTTTACCCTTAAACGTAACTTTATTGTTGAGTACATATAACACTAGTATAAAGTATTATACGACATACAGTATACAAAATAACTGATCAGAAATACCCTCCTGACGATAATTAATAAATCAGATATTTGATTGGAAAGAAATCTATTAATTATTTAGACATCAACCCTCGTCTGAATAAAATTATCTTCAAAATATATGATATATACATATTTATATATTTATGTTGTCTGTGATAAGTATTAAATATGAATTGGAAGTAAATTACATTTCCGCGTTGTTACAATCTACATAATTTGTGGATCTAGTAATAGGTTTTCAAAATTTAGAATGCTCTGAAAAATATATTATTCATTGATACATCCGAGTAAAAATGAATTAGTAATTATATTTATTCAGTATAATTATGCATTCTTTATAATGTTCTAATCTTAATTTTTTCAATTTCTTCGTGCACATATTAATATTATTTTAAAGTGCATTTTTCTGTCTGTATTTTGGTTACATCGACTTTGGTTTTATAATTAATTTTGCTTCAAATTGGGATACTGAATTAAAGGTGGAAAAGAAACAAATAGTAACATTTTTTGCATGAGTTCAATCCGAATTGTAAGGCAGCAGAAACTGATCCTAAACTAAACGATGCTTTTAGTGTTGGTACTGTTAAGGAACATACGGTGGTTCCAAAAAGTTTATGCTGGGAACGAGACCCTTGAAGATACAGGTCACGGCCGTCTTTCTCCAGTTCATAACGACCATCTGAAAGCGTTAGTCGAATCAGAATCATGCACAATAATTCTAGAGCTTACATAAAAGTTAGAGGTTAGTCATCCAGCAGTTCTGGACCACTTAAAACAGCTAGAAAAATTAAACAGAGAAAAATGTGTATGAATTTGAAGGTCATAAACCGCAATTATTTTTCTACCAACCTAATATATTGAAAACTATAAAAGAATATATATATATATATATATATATATATATATATATATATATATATATATATATATATATATATATAATTCCAATCGAAAAATAAGTTCATCTTCTCTCCAATTAATATTTTATATTATGAATTGAAATCTCCGATGATACAGACTGAATCAATACGAAACTGAACGAGGCGAATATTGAAATTGTTAATACCTCTGTATCTTTATATTTCTATAATTAATCAAATGTAAACTTTACAGAAGCTAACTAATTATATTAGCTTTGTAATAAAAAAAAGAACTTCCGGGGTGAATAAACTTAACGAATGAAAAACAGTCGTGTATTCTTTCGAAACGCTCACTCACTTATTTTATTATTCATAAAGCAGCTCCGTTTTCTGATTTGTAAACGTTTTTTGTTCCGTACAGAAATGTAGGTACGGATTCTTTCACCGGATTCAAAATACTATTTATAATACTTTATATATATATATATATATATATATATATATATATATATATATATATATATGTGTGTTGTGTGTACGTGCGCATGTTATAAATATATAATAAAGTCATAATTCAATTATTTGTGATAGATTTATATAATATTTTTTTATTGATGTGCTTTACAATCGTACACATGTCTACTTTATGATTTTGTGAACGAAATTCTAATAAGTTCAACTTGAGAACGAATCGACCAAACAAATCCTAACGCACGCAAACATCTGATGAAAATTTTAAATTACAATATTCGATTTAGTGTACACAGTCGAGTGTATTCTGTGCTTATAACCTATTATGTATTAATAAGGTTCAAATGAGATGTGTACAAAGCATAATATTAACGGAAATGTAAACTATAAATCATAGCATTCCAAGCCATCGAACTCGATCCACGTGGCCCTGGACAACTGTACGAACGTATTCGCACAATTCAGGGCCGAACCGTGTGCTTTTTATATCGAGAGACAGTCACTCTCCGGTCGTACGCTTTCGGATTGTCTGAATGTAATTTACGACAAGAAAATACACAAGACGTGTCGAAGGAAATCAAAGAATGTTCAAGGAAAATAAAATATATACGGATCTAAATAAAGAATGAAATTAAAAAAAGATATTCATTTCAAAGAAACAAAAGATCAAAGAAAATTACAGAATAGCATTACGATGAATGGGCGATTCAATACGAAGCAGTCTTATACAACCCCTGGTTTCAATGCTCCATGTACGATTTGAAATTTTGTGTTCGAAGGAAGTTTTTAAAGTACATTTTAACAGAAATATATATATATATATATATATATATATATATATATATATATAAGACGATGATATATTTTTCTGTAGCATTAAGTTTTGTTTATACGATGAAACAAACAGTAAAATTATACCCTCTTCAGTTCTCATTTAAGGTATTCTTTAGATAAAATTTTTCCTTCGTCTTTCGTTCTAATATAGCCAATTTACAAAAAAATGTTCCATCTTGAGTTATACGTTTTGAGATGCTACTATTTAAGAAGAACTCGAAAAAATGAAACATTTTAATATGCAATACATAGAGTGAATGATCCTTTGAAATATGTCTTATCTTGAGATATAAATTTTCTTGCAAAAAAGAAAAATATAAAAACATATCGAATAATATTGTAATACTATTTTAAAATATATTCCTTAATTTTGTAAGGATTTACTATTGAAACTAAAATTTTAAAATGTGTTCTTAGAAAAGTAAGACGATTTAATTATTTTCCATATTAAAAAAAAAACTATTAACGTTATCTTAATTTTCCTCGAACGAAATGGATATTCGTATTGTGATTTTTATTTTAAAAATAAATTAAATGTTCTACCTAGAGAAAATAAAATAATTTAAAATCGTAAAGCTCTCGTTTTAAATTAAATGCCAATGACCTCACTCCCGACAAGTGTATATTTCTTTATATACTTTTTCTATGATTTTATTTTACATAAAGAGTCTCTTTTATGTCTTTATAGTATTTAGAAATATATATATATATATGTATATAATATTTCATTTTAAATTTACATTTATTATCATTCTCTGTTTAAAGGAATGTGATAATAATTTGTTTTCACTTTAAAAGAATTTAATATCATTTAATTTACACGATTAGTCTAAGTGGTTTTATTATATTTTATAATAAAATCATACTTTTTGATCTATTTGATATAATTTGAATTTAGTTAACATTCCAAGAAATTTTGTACATAAAATTTCTCAGAATTCGACTTTTATCGAAATCGTGTAAAAAGTGTCATATGGATATGTTTGTTTTAAGGAAAAAAAACATTGAATTTACCTTGTAACGTTTATGAGTATATGAGAATATTTATTCATTTATTGCTGGACAGGAACACTTGTTTAATATTTATAAAATAGAGAATATATTTTTTTGAAAAAAATGCAATTCATTATAATTGATATCGAAAATGTAATGCGACACAGTTTTATTGTATTGTTCTAGTGCATCCTGAATTAAAAAGTTTAAAGTAAAATCAAATCAAGTATATTTGAAAATATTTGTAGTATGCATATAAAACCATCTCATTTTGTCAAGTACTTTAAAGAAAATATTTTGTTAAATACTTAAAGAAGAACAATGTATTAAAGGAATCATACGTATAAAATCTTATAATTATAATCTTGTGAGACATTAAATATAATATTAGTGACTAAAAAATCTTTTCTAATTTATTTTCTTAAGGTATAAAATATTGACAATTATATCTTAAAATTAACAATCGCGCCTCAACGAATGTGCATATATATACACACACACATTTTGTGTATATATATATATATATATATATATATATATATATATATATATATATATATATAAATCAGATTTAAAATTAGTCTTCAACATCTTTCTTAAGAATGACACACTTGCTAAATCTAATAGAGGAGAACAGACACCTATCTGAACCAAATGAAGAAAAATCACCAAAACGATGAATCTCAAGGATATTTTAATGAATCTAATGCGTTATTTTAATTAAAAAAATTAATGCAATTATTAAAAAAAATAATATAACTTTACACATAAGTATGGTATATTGATGGTTTAAAAGTCGATCAGATTAAGTCAGTTGTAGATAAAAATTCTTTCTTTATTTAAACATTTTAATCAAAATTGTAAAGTTAATCAATTTTTCAATAAATGATTTATAAGAAAGTGCATCTTTTCGAAATATATATATATATATATATATATATATATATATATATATATATATATATAAAACTAATTATAAACTTTGTTTTAAAATATTCGAAAAACATCAAGAAATAAAAAATATCTATTTAAAAAAACCTTTTCATTTGAAATTCGAAAACGATATTACAACGAATATTAGTTGAAATAATTTGAAATATTTCTAACAGTCTGTTTTTCTTTTTTTTTTAAAAAACTTTATTCTTCTAAAAAGTCGATAAACAAGATAAGCTCTGACTCCACAATATTCTTTTAGATATTTGTATAAAAATATTTTTTCTGCCGTAGCTCACCTCACACATATGTAAATGACATGATTTCTGAAATATTTAAATGTCAGAAATGTGTAAGTGACATAACATTTATTTAGACTTGTTTCTGTTGCTTCTATCAGTTTTACGCTGAACGATTTTCATGTGATTCTATGTCATTCTCGGAAATTTTATTAGGTATAAGTTTTCGAGTTCCTGTTTGGGGTTCCTGTTATTTCTTAAGTATGCTATAAACAATGTATATATATATATATATATATATATATATATATATGTGTGTGTTTGTGTATGTATGTGTACGTTAAGTCGTAGTAATCATGATGAGGATAGTATGGAATTTTTGTAGTATGTAAAATATTTAAAGATATTATTTATGTTGAAAGGATAATAGTTATTCTCCGCTGGGCATTAGTAATGAGTAGTCCGGACCTATTTGTATAAAACATACATACAGTCGAAAGCACATACACATATAATAAGATTGTAATGGTAATTTCTGCGGTGTTGTGTTTACGTCTGTTTGTGCACTAGTAGATAGCACCGAATTCTTGCGTCGGGTGGTCCGGGCCGTCTCCACCACCCGTTCCCCGTTCGCCCGCAGTAATATGCGATCTTCTCTATGTTGCCGAACCCCCGCCAACTTGTTTGACGTAATAACTTTATGCAGTACTGAGTCGACTACTTTGTAACGTTGTAACAGCAACCCTTCCCATCTCAGCCTCGCGCTCACACTCCGTTCGACCCCTACGCTTCCCTGTAGGCTGTATCGGATCGAGACTCGTGGAACTTGGTGATGCAGGCGTAATTGTAGTTTTATGTGAAAACTTGTTCATTATTTGTGATTTGTGTTGTTATTTCCGAGTTAAATGTTTTTGATGAGTACAGAGTTCGTTCCGCCAACGAGCTAAATAGTAGCTTAACGTTGAATTTCGGTATGTAGTTATGTTTCTCATAATATCAAGTTCATTTTCTTATCAGTGTGAAACAAGTGAATTTTGATCGTTTGTTGACAATTTATGTGAAATTTATGATAATTTGTTGATATGTAAGTTTTGGAACCGAGAGAGATTTGATCTCGACGAAGCGTTATGTGAATTAAGCGATGCGGTTGTCTTCGACGATGACTTGACGCGGAATTTGTATCAGATCAATAGTACATACAAAAAAATAATTTGAATCCAGTATACAAGAATAAAAATCGATTTCTTACTATCCTCAATAAATATTTATAATTTATTCTAAAACTTACAGATAGAATACTATAAATCTTTCTAAATGTTTCAATTAAATCCAAAACTCTTTAAGTGCTTACAAGAAATAATACTTTTTAAAAACGTACACTAAAATTTCACAATGATATTAATATTAGTTTTAGTTAGGTAATTAAGCCACAATCAGAGTTTAGGCATTATAGTTAAATTCACTCCCATAAATGTTCACACACTTTTTTATAGAAATATTCAACAATTGATTGATAAGTGTATCATAATGAAAAAAAGAAATTATTAAACATTTTATAAGAAAGTATTATATAATGGGGATTTATTTGTAAAAGAGTAAATTTAATATTTTTTTAAAAAAATAAATCACAATATATCTCTAAGAAAAAATGTTTAATACAAATATTTCTAATGTAGTCATTAACTATGCTTGAAATTTTCTGATTAAAATGAAAGAATCTTAAAACACAAAAACTGCATATTTTTACTGAAGATTTTATTTCATAGATATCGAAAAGTATTCTTAAAAAATGTTAAATTTTGTATGTTAATTTTTTTGTTCTTACAAAATGATTATCTTTGATTAATCTCTTATAAAAATATATTTTTTATTATTATAAATAAATTTTTTTCTAGCATTTTATTCTTGTACACTCTTAGAACTGATCACAGACTTAAAAAAATATTTAATTTTTATTACAAATGTGTATAGAAAAAATCATATATTATAAATTGTTCTTGGAATTTATCATTAAATGATTTAATGAATTTTTATTTCTGTGTTTTCTATCATATTTTATAATTATATTTTTTAAATGATCTACTAAAAAACTTTTAGATACTGATATCCACTAATAAAATGTATTTGTTCTATTTAATATTCATTAATTGAATAATTACTGTTTCTAAACTCATACATTATTATTATCTTACACGATTTACTATTTTTATATGGTTTTTCTGTATACTTCTTCAATTTTAGGTGAATTCTTTGTCCACGTACAACTCTGCTTCTTTTACAAGCAATTAAGACTGTCATTACTTTCAACTAGACCTTAAATTGATTCTAGAATATGGATTTTGAGGTATTTATTATAATTTATAAATCATATATATATACATGTATATATATATATATATATATATATATATATAATTAGGGATAAAATTAACAAATATCATATTAAAGAATGAATTCAAGTCCTGTGTTCACATAAAAAAACCTAAAATCGGTTGTAGAAGAAACAAAATCACACATTACTTACAGGATTCGCATAGAAAAATTATTCACTGTTTGCTTTTCTCATTTAATTTACATATTTTTTATTCTATGTATATTTAACATTAAATACAGATGAAATAATAGTTTAAAAAGTTTGAATAAATAAATTTCAATAATAATCAAGAATAGTTTTAAAAATAATCAAACTTTTAATAATAATGACATAAAATCCATACTTTGTGGATTTGAAAGGAGCTCGTCTGATTAAATTGAAAATAAATTCTGTAACATTTAAATCGAACAGGTATCAAAATAAAATAAATTTTAATCAGAATAATCGTTCATGCGTGCTATTATTTCGAGACCTTCTGAACGGTAAATCGCTATCATGGAGGTTGTACAGCTGACATTTGTAAAGGACCATTTACTTCCACTTGTACATACAGTTTTCGTGTTGCACGAAAATTGTGTTACTATATAATAAAATTATCTGTTTGAAATCAATACGACGCTGTTCCAATTCGGTGAGAATAGGAAAGAAGGATTGATTGTTAAGAAGTTTTTTTAAAAGAGATTTCAAATAATAAAGTGAGAAAATTAAAAAAATCTATATCTTGAGCAGATTTTCTTATTTTATTTTCAAATTATATCAATTTTATAGAAAAGATAAAATTAAATAATTTCAAGTCATGTTCAATGTGTGTTGTATGTAGTTTTATCTTCAGGATAAAATCCGAAAAAAATTTAATTATATTTTTAAGTAATTTATAAAGAGATTGTACTAAAAATAAAATGATATTAAATACTATTTTTTTCAGTAGGTTGTTCTAAAATGGATATAATCACAATATAAATATAGGATTCTGACTAGATTAACTTTTACTAATGAATTATTTACTCATTTTACAGACTAAAAATTGTTTTCTAATCAAAAATGTTCAATAATTTATTGTTTATTGGCTGAACAAGATTTTTCTCTACAATTATTAGTCTAATATTGAAACTTAGAATATCTAATTTAGTTTTTATTGAATCAGAATATAAATTCTAAAAATTAAAACTGTAAATTAAGAAACACAAGAATATACAAAGAACTCTTTTAAATAATTAACAATCTTGAAAATCATATTAAATATTCGAAATGTATAAAAATATAGAACACGAATAAAAATATAAAAGCAGATAAAAACAAGAAATATAAAAATACCATCAAGCTGAATAAAATATGTTCAGAGTTGTTTTAATAAAAAAATATATTTTTTAAATTTGAATCGTAAACTTGTTGAATGAATTTTAGTATAATTGGAAAATTTACCGTTCAATTTTTCTGTTCAAAACATATACAAAAAATTATTCCAGCAAAGTACTTGTAAATAAATATAAATTGAATAGTGTACGAATTTCGAATAACTGTGTTTACGAACCATTTATTTGTTCGCGTCTATCATTGTGAGGTTGACCTTAAGGTAAAGTTCGAAATCCTGTACATCACAGTAAAAAAAGAATATTATCATTTATATTTGGAAACATAAGGCACATACACACACACTCATATATCTCGGAAATAACAGTCTAGACGAATGATCAAGACTCTTTTCTGAGGGAGCGGTAATTTTAAAAAGGGATATACATGTTTCAGTTACATCAGCTTCTTCTTAAGTTACCATAAATTTTAAATAGGTGGGTGAATAATTGAATCATTTTTATGTGCAGAGAAGGCAATAGAGGGTATATACTTTAATCATGTTTTGTATGTTGGGGAAAAAACGAAAAGACCTGGCTCAGAGCAATTTATTTTTTCTTTTTAGAGATACACTCTAACATATATTTAATTTTCAACTACTAACCTTCATTTTTAACAATATGACGTTTAAAATGTTTATAAAAAATATTCACGAACAAATATCACATTACATACACACACACATATATATATATATATATATACACATATGTTATAAAAAATAAACATGGATATAGTTTCCATTGCGTGAAACTGAATATGTAAATATTTAGTGAAAATATAGAGAAAAAAAACTGTTACTATTGGTTTATACTGCATTAAAAAATACTTTACGGTGCTGTTAATATTTATACAAACATTTTTAGAATTAAAGTTGTATTATTGTTAATCAGTATGTGAATGCGGTTCAAGTATGGAAATTTTAATGTGATAGATATATCAGAATGTGGTTTTGCATGCGAGAGCTTGAGCGTAAGCAGTTCGTACGTTTTTATTTATTCATTCGTTCGTATTTATCGATTATTACTTACAGTACAATTTTTGAATGCTATTTTTAACCGCGTTTATTTTAATTGAGTATTCAGTTCATTTTGAACAGCGGTTCCACGAATGTATAATTAAATCGATATAAAATAATTATGTTTTTATATATATAAGTATACAGTTCTTGTATATGTTTATCAATTTACTTTTGAATTAACAGCTTGTTCAAACGTTTTCTAGTATCAATGGTTCTTGTTTCAGTAGAATTATTTAAAACTCTTAACACTCTAGTAATTTGTTTTTGGAGAAGTCTTCAAATTTCAATTAGTTGGGATTTCTATAAATTTATGTCTACAGTACGGACTATTTCTTTTATGTCAATTTGAGTTATTTTAATAACGATTTTTTATATAAAACAACTTCTTGAGTATTAATTCAGTCTTCTATAGTGTAAGAGTTTTTTATGATTATAATGAATTATTACGAATCGTTCTCTCTCTTTTTTCTCTCTCTATATATATTTATATACATATATATATATATATATATATATATATATAGAGAGAGAGAGAGAGAGAGAGAGAAATATAGATAAGTTCAGAGGTCGTTAAAGTTTTGCACACAAATTTTTGAAAGAGTATATACGAATTTTTTGCATATAAATTGTGTACTTTGTGTTATTCTGTATAACTCTGTTCTGTTGAAATGGTTTAGATGTAGTGGATTCTACGTAGAAAGAATAAAAATGAAACTGTTTACAAACATGTCAATGAGCTTAAAGCAGACTGAATTTAATGTTTTTTTTTTTTTTTATAATGAAAACGTATTACTCATAGACATTAATTGATGATTCAAAATGTTTATAGCAATAAGTGTGTAGACAGATCTGTTACAAGTCTTTCAGTAAAAAAATAAGAACTTGTAAAAAGGAAACTAATAGTGTGTCACAGCAAGTAACCACAATAATTAATAAAATATTGAGTCTTTAATCAAGGAAGACTATTTTTTGAAACCTTCAGTTTTACGGAATAAAAAACAATATTTGAAGTATAACAATATATTTTTTTAAATAATGCTTAAGAATAAATTTTGAAAATCGTTTGATGTCGTTTTTATAATTTACATTGTCTATTTTTTTATGTTAAATATTGATCATAAAAATTTCTCTGATCTTATATATATATATATATATATATATATATATATATATATGTGTGTGTGTGTGTAAACAAGTATTTTATTTTACGAAAAATCTCTCGTCGAACGTAACACATTGTTGTTAACTAACAAAGAGACGAAACGACGTTCCGAAATATAGTACGTTACGTTGTTCTTGTTAGCTGAAGACGTGTCAATTTTAGATCTCATCACTATTTACTTCAACCACAACGTATGTTTACTCTTCAGTCATAACATAAAAGAGGTGTTCGAAAAATAAGTTATTTTGTTGTGTGCTTATCACGTTTTCACGATAATAACCGGCATACTGTAAATATTTGACGTACACGCAATTATCATACCGTATACAAATGTGTTATTTATTACATTAGGGATTTTATGTATAAAACATATATATATATATATATATATATATATATATATATATATATATATACATAGTATATATATATACTATGTATATTTATACATATGTGTATTTATGGAAAAGAATATTATTATTTACTTAAACAATTATTTGTTGAGTTAAAACATTTTCATAAAACAAAAAGTATGATATTTAATAAAATATGTAGGAATATTTATTTGAAAGGTCATTGACCAAAGAAAAGACTACAATACAACTTGGTTACAGTAAAATCTGACTATTTTTCTTTCAATATTAATGACTCGCAATATCAGTAGCATGAAAAATTTTCCTGGATATATTTTCCTATACAAATCCCGGAAATGTGTAAATAATAAGTGAATGGAAATTTTAAAAGCTACGTACATAAATATCTGGAAACAAGATGTTAATCCTTTTATTTAAAATATGAACGTAGATATTTATAGAAGTAATAATAATTTAATCACATGTAAATATAACATTTTATTTTTAGTAATTCAAAGGTATTTATATTTCTAGTTGGTTGAATGGAGCTTAAAGCTAAGTAAAAACCTAAATTCTTATAAAAGACTAAATTTGTTTATTGTAGCCATGGGATGAACTCGTTGTAAATATGAATGTTTGAATGGAAGTATCTATGAAAGAAAAACCTCTTTTATGTGAATATTTCTTTGTTATAATCGTGAAGTGTTATATCCGTGCTATTTATAACCTAGTTCGACTGTATAAGAAATCAAATATTTTTAATTTTTAGCTGGATGATAAAAGCACTTTGTCGCCAAACAGTTCCAAGACTGGCTAAATTCACTTTCACAAGTATTTTTTTTTATTTTATTCCTCAAACCACACTAATATTTTCTGTATCTTGGAACTCTGAGGAACAAGAATGTACAATTTTTAATTGTTTTTTTATTCAATGTCTGCTAAGATCTTAAATCATTTTAGTTAATGGTAGATTTTCGTTTTTAAAAATAAAATACAATAATTTATAAACAATAATAAACTTTCAGTTGTCTGCACAATACAGTTTCCCCGTTAATAAAGAAATATTCTAATGCAGAAATTGAATAAAATAAAACATAAATTTTAAAATTGATAAATAAGTATGAAAAACCTGGAATTAATCTTCGTCATATAAACTGAAATACTTTCAGAAGGAAATATCATATTTATGTATTTTTTAAATCACTTTCTTTATAAAAAGAAAGATATTGTTTAAAGTTAAAATGTTTATTAAAAGCATAGAATTTTATTAAATTTAACAGACCATTTATATAATTTTGTCTCCCGTGTATAAAATATAGATTTGTGAAAAGGAAAACTATATTACTTTTAATAAATATCTTGTATAAAATTTATGATATTTTACTGGTTTATTCAAAATTGTATCTTTTTAATAAAATTTTAATACTTACAAAAAGTATAATTGGAATTTTACATTCTTAATACAGAAAATTAAATACAAGATGTCAATAAATGGAATTAGCATAACAGAAACGTATATACATTTTTGTTAGAGAAGACTTAATATGAATTATCAGTTATAAATTTACTTTGTGAACACTCCGCATACACAAGGTGTTAGATGATAAGCAAACTACAAGACGTAGTTCGTTCATGCTCTGTGGTTTAAATTGGCTAATTGGGAAACAGCTAATTGAATTATATTTTCTTGAAATTACATCTACATCCATTATATATATATATAGATATACACACACATATATATATATATATATATATATATATATATATATATATATATAAAGTGTGTGTACGCTGTTACATGTCTGGTACATTTCGTAGTAGTGTGTGAGAGATATGTAGCGATTTTCTACTAGCTGGAAATCTTTCTCGAAAGCTATAAAAGCGTATAGCTTACACACTGATGTGAATACTTGATGTTGTGTATCGTCATTAAAAACAATGTTCTTAGAATTTTCGTTGAGTTTGTTAATGAAATTCGATATGTTTTAAGGAAACATTAAAGTTTAAGTCGATTCGTCGGTTACGTATAAAATCGGAAAGTGCTTTCCGAAAACGAAAGTTCGTTAAATATACGCCGTTACGTTATATTCACAGCTTTGTTAATAACGCTTATACGCATTATATATATATATATACACATACACACAAGTGTGTACCTATTAATATTTTCAAAATATTGAACAATTGTTAGTTTTATATATGCAATATTTTCTTATATACAATTTTATGTAAATTGTCTATTATTTCTTACCTCGAAACAAGAGCTTTCTCTGTGAAACAATAATATTATTAATATCTTTGTAGAAACATATTGTAAATAATTTATTCATATTTGATTTTATAGAAAAAATGTTTTTATTAAATGTTTACTGCTTGAAAACATAATAGGGAATGTTAAAAAAATGTAATTCGTGAAAAATGCTTGCTTATCAGTATTTCTTTTCAATATGTTATCTGTTATGGTTTGTAAATGAATTTCTAACAGAAATCGTCTCATTTGTTATATTTTAAAAATCTTATTTGATTTTTTATGTACTGAATGTTGATACTTAGCTCTTATACTGTGTGAAGGTGGTTTGTGTATACAACGGTCTTCAGTAATCTCTGCATAAAAATAAGACAAAGAGGGTGAAAATCTGACGAGTTCGGTAGATGTAATCATTTTTAAAATTATATATATATATATATATATATATATATATACTTATATATATATATATATATATATATATATATATGTATATATATGTATACATGACCATAAATAATTTGATAACAATCCAGAAATATAAACAATCATGTTATCTCTCTGAAAAAACAATGATTTGTAAAATCCATCTCGAGATAAAATGTTGATATATTTTTGTTTATTTGTAATATAATCGTATCGTTAAATAAAATCATTAATATCCTCTTTCATAAAATTGAATATCATAATCTAGTTTGCAAGAATGAACAAGAGGTTTTGTGAATATTTTCGAGTGTTTTTAAACTATATTTGAGAATGAATAAATAATTTACTGACGAATGGAGAAACATTTTAAATTTTCATAGAAATTTATAAATAAAGGTGTTGAAAAATATACATACTATTTTTGAAAGGTTTTATTATTAAAGTATAATTGTATGTGTTTTGAATTCCAACTCTGTCATATGAGTTCCGTTCTTATATATTTTTAAATGATGTCATGATTAATTTATCGAAAATATCATCACATTCTCTATTATCCAGAGACATATTTCATAAACTGTCAGCAATTATGAAGAGAATTGGTATAATATTGCAGAATATGTTTTATGAAACCTTCATTTTGCTTTTTAACATTTTCAGTGATTTCCTCTAATACCTTATATGAAAAAGTGAGACATGCTATTCGCAAAAAAACTTTTTTTTTAAAAAAAGCTAATTCTAATTATGAATTATCGAAAAGATAATATTGATAAGATAATTCTTAATAAACACATTGTTATTTAATTTTCTGTATAACTGGAATATTCTTAGAATTATCATTTTATTTAATGTTTGAGTTCTTCTTAAGAATCTTCTTTTTTTATATTTTTATTCAAAATTCTCCTTTGTAATTTTTTAACGTCATTCCTAAGTAGATTTTATAACGAATATTCTTTCTTGAAGTGTGAAGAATATATAGTGCTTTAATTGTAAACTATAAGGATTTATAAGAAAAATACAATGGTATTTTGTACATAAGTGTTTCTGAATCTAAAAAGAAGCAACAGAATTCTTTGATATGTATAAAAAAAAATTGAAGTTACATCAGTTTCATACTCCCTGATTTTAAATTATTTTAAACATATGCTGAATATTACATCAAGTGTTATTATTAATAAACTTTGTTTTATTATTAATACTAGTATAAATATTTCGAAATATCAATAATTTACCATATATTAGTAAAGTTATTTACTTTGTGAATACATTTTAAAATGTATAATAAATAAACCACTGAAGCAAATGATTTATAAACAGTTTTAAACAATATAAATATTAAAATAATTTCAGTGATTTAATATTTTACAAATTGATTGGTTTTTTATTATAAGTTATTTTTAAAAATGTTTACTTATTAAACATTATACAGACACAACACACACACACACACACACACACATATATATATATATATATATATATATATATATATATATATATATATAATGTTTAATAAGTAAACATTTTTAAAAATAATTTTTAATGAAAACAAATCAACTTGTAAAATGTTAAATCACTGAAATTATTTATTTATATATATATATATATATATATAGAAGTTTACTAATTTGACTAGATTTGTGAATGACAGACATTTAACCTGTATAGTTCTGAAATAACAAACAAATGTCAAGGGCATGTTTGATGTTTGTCTTCGTACTGGCTCATTAGTATTTTTTTAGCGACTCCTACGAAACGTGACTATGAAAAAATCAATACGAGTTCACCACAAAATAACCATTAATTTGTTTGAAAATGTCACAGAAATATTCACGTTTCACATTTCGAACTTACAGTTAACATTAAATTCCTATTAAATAAATTGCCTCAGTGGAAAAAAATATATGGACATGTACGTATGTTATGAACAAAGACAATTAAAGATGATTACATTTTCATAAAAAAATACTTGAAATTATTAAATATTCATTAGACTGCATTTCATTGAAAGTAATTTTAAGCTTTATATCAGAAATTGTTATTCGAAACATTTCTTTTTCAATTTTTCTTCAACAACGTTCATTTATTAATAAAAGTATGTAAATAAAAACCCAATTTGGTTTTATGGATTCTTACCACTTTTTTTCTAATTTTTCAGCATATTTAATTATTTTTAACGAGAAAATATTTGATATTTAAAGAGAACTACCAATTACTAAGTTATAGAATGTAGAAATGAGTTTAATGTACAGAATTATTCTGTATTTTTTTAAAAAATAAATGTCATAGATGATTTTTTATAAACACATTATATATATATAGTTATAAAGCAGTTTTTGTAAATTTTTGTACATTTAAGGTAGATTACAAAAATATCAATGATTTTATCATTTAAAGCACTATTCAGGTACGGCATTAAGTGCTTTATTGAGATTTTCATAACCTAAGATAACATGAAAAGTTTTCAGAATATACCATGTTTAATTGTTTATATTTCTTTTTTTGTTGAATGTCTGTTAAACTCTTAAATCATTTTTGTTTAGAGCAGATTTTGGTCTTTAGAAATAAAATACAATATTTTGTAAATAATAACATTTTTTGAAATTGTTTTTACAGTACAGTTCTGATATTGTATCTCAAGTGATTTTCACAAATAAATTATTTTTTCACCGTACACAATTTTTCTGACCAAAAATGTTTAATAAATTATTATTGATCGTTTTTGATTGTTGCCTGTGTGCGTTTAGATATTGATTCCATGTTTAGAGTCTCAAGGAAGAGAAAAATTCGTTTAAGATAGTTTTTTTTCCTTTAAATTGACACATTTGTAGTACAACAAATTATGTACAAAAAATCACTAATTTGTCTAAAAAACGGAACTGTTTTATAAAAATAAAATAACTCTCACTCGACATGTTAACAGTCATTGAAAAAGAGTGACAAGAAAAATAAGTTTGAATCAGATCGATGGTAATCGTTCCGACAGCAAATAAACAAACAAAGAAAAATGTTATTATGTGTTCGCATCGATGGCATCGCTTGAAAAATCAACGAACGTACGTACAAACGCGAGAACGGTGCCTTAACACTTGGACTGACTTCGAGCTCGAACTTCGCCGTTAGTCGGAAGCTAGAAGCCATTATAATATTAATCAACGAGTAAATTGTATTGCTCTAGAATTTATGTGTGATTTATGCGAATCTTAAATTAGATTGCTGCTTCACTTCTCTCCACACCCCTGTTTCTGCTTTTCTACTTCCCGATTTCGTCTACGTACCCCATTCCATATCATTTTGTCATATTTAATATTGAACGAATCAGCATATTCAATAACCGGTTCTTTGTTCATTTATTCGATTCGAATACTTGCGTTCTGACGTACTGCAAATTAAGTGAACGTTTTTCATCAATGCTAATTTATACATACACACACACACACACACACACATATATATATATATATATATATATATATATATACATACATACACACTGAATTAATAGATATATTCTTTTCAGAATATTGAATCGATTTTATTATCAAAAGAATGATTCTGTAAAATCTAGATATTAATTATAATTATATATAATTAATACCAAAAATTTTTTGGAAACTAATAATTTTTTGTAGTGTTTTTCATGTAGAATAGTTGGGATTTTTTATTATAAAAATGAGTTCTTAATATAAATTTGACTTGTATATAATTAATTCATAAAATAAGATTTTTGTTTGAAGTTTATGAATTGC